>LBFL01018700.1:0-22024 GCA_000988845.1 Hypochthonius rufulus
GTGTTTTGTCCAAATTTTCTCTTTTAAATGTCAATTTCATTTAATGAAAATTTCATAACAATTTTCTCATATTAAAAGTCCAATAAAAATGATTATCTATTTAATGGGCATTCATATGAAAAAAATAATAACGAAATCACCAATAAAAAAGTAAATCGATTCGAAGCAATTGGACATGAGATTATAGAGTATGAAATCGAAAAATAAATTACCATTAAAAGTAAATATGAGTCGCAACTAAATATAGAAGAAAATTTAACTTAAAGATGTGTTTTTTAAAAAGAAATATCCATTAAATTTAACTCGAAATGTCAATAAGTATAATGAACAAGAAAATTTGAGAAATTTGAGATAATAAAAATAGAAAATATACATTATACTATTATAGGTATTATCAGTATTATCAGTATTATCAGTATTATCAGTATTATCTATAAAAAAATTGTATAGAATTACTAAAAATACTAAAAATACTAAAAATGCTGAAATATTTATTTGCATTGATATTCATTTTATCTTTAGAATTCATTTTTATGCTTAACATTTGATCTAAATTTAACAAAATAATGGCATTTATTATATTTTGCATTTATTATGAGTCTTTTATATCCAAAGTAAAGATAATATAAAACAGACATGAATCATATCGTGAATTTCTCTGAAACGTTTATAAATATTTTAGTGATTTCATTTCACTTACATTTTTATTTCCTGAGATAAAACAAAAAAATCAAAAAACTAAATCCGCCATTAAATTAACAATTTTTTCTCATTAATTCAAAATAATGTACTGTGTGAATCAACTCAAAGATGGTGAACTAATTTAAGACCCAAATTAATATATGGATATTCACACACACGAAGAGAATTCTAATTTAAAAAATGATTGTGTTGATTATATTGTCATCGCAGCGAATATCTATACGTTAATTACGTATATGTTAATTTTATATATGAATTAATCATTTTTTGATAGAGCATCCGATTGCATAAATGGATCAACAATAAGATTTAAATTTAAATTTAAATTTAAATTAAAAAACACTGAAAGAAAATCCATCGAAACTCGAAAATATTTTTCAATTATGTCATTTGTGATGTCGCGTAATATTTTATTATAATTTTAGAATCTTAAATACACACGGAAAAGTTTGCAATGAATACTATACGTTAACTTTAAGTTAACTTTAATCGCTTTTAATTGCATAAGAGCTACGCAAATGCATATATCTCTGTATATAAAATAGCATTTTAATAATAGAAAATGCCATACCTCAGTGAGGTCATTGGTGATTTTGTTAAAAGCAGTAATCCATCGCACGCGCGCACGTGAAAGGCCATCGGAACGCGTGGAACTGCCGATCAGAGATGATGGAATGTTTGTTTCAGTTTTTGAAAGACTTATCAGTTCTGAATTATTTGAAGTTATTAATGGTGGACTCACGTGATGAGATATATCATCACTAAAAGTAACCGTTTTCGGTTCACCCGAAGGTCTACTCTCATACTTAATAATAGCACTGTGAGGCAAATGAGTGACGGAAGGAAGCAATGGTTGAATGGTTGATGATAATGGTGCTAATGATGGAGGTGAGGCAATGACATGTATATCATCGGCAGGAATGGTTTCACCTGTGCTTTGCCGGTCTAAACTGTCTTTTCGAGGTTTAGGAATATCATCATAATCAACACTTGATTTTGGAGTAAAGTATGGCGGTGATTGTTTTTCATTTTTATTTTGAAGATTAATTTTATCTTCAAAAGTATCGTCATTCGAAACGGTCTGCCAAAGAGTAGACTCCGATTTACTCGAGTTTTTCCATAATTCCTTTTTCTTAACTGACGAATCTACAATTTCCTCTCGAATGTCAAATTCATTGGCATTATTTTCCAATTCAAATGAATTATTAGTTTTTTGATTGCGTTGATTTAGTAATTGCGGAAGAATTCGTTGTTTATGTATCGATTGGGCGTTCGCCTCATTTGTCCACTCTGTATTATTAGTAAATGACCAATTGTTTTGCTGTTCCTGCGGCACTCCGTATCTATTAATTGTTGGACTGGTATTTTGTGGCGCAATTTCAGTAATTTCATTCTCAAAGTCAACACCATTATCAATGCCTATGCTATTAGCATAACTTTCATAACTGTCCTGACGAAAGCTCTCATCGACACTATAAAATTGTTCGCTATTTTTGGCACTATTATCGTAATTTTCTTCATCGAATGATACATTATTTGCCTGATTATAGTACTCTGACATGTAATTTTCATCAATCTGATCGAACCCCCCCTGACGTTCAAGACTCGGTCGTCGCTGCGGCGGTCTCATCTTTTGGAATTGATGAGGAATATGCGTATCATTCCATTGCGATGAATCATTTACGGATTTGTGTAAATGGAGATCTGATGAATTATGATCATCGGAATAAACATAATCGTGATGATTGACAGCGGTATAATTTTGATTACTTTGATGTGTGGAATTGTATTGGAAATTCGGTTTATTATGGATCATTCTTTAAAATTAAATTAAATTAATTAAATAAAATAAATTAAATGAATTAATCAAATAATTAATTATACATTTACAGGACTCAACACTTACTTATCACTAATTTGAGGTAACATTCGTCGTGACGGACGACTGTTATAGGAAAGAGGTTCATTTTCATCACTGTATTGCTGTGCAAATCTCGAATTATGATACGTTTCATCATCATTTCTATGGTCATATTCATTTTGCTGAAACATTCCGTAAGCAGTACCATCATTTTCGTTACCATAATCAGTCAATCGTTGTGTTATATTTGAGGCACCACCGAATTGAGATGCGGAACTATTCATATGATGGGTGTTTAATGATACATTTATAGATGGGTGTTGTATTGGAAAATTCACATCACTCGTGTAATCACTGTCCTGTGATATTTCGGCTTTTGTATGAGAAAGAATTAAATTAAATTAAATTAAATTAATAGGAAATCACAGAAAGTATTACAATATAATGTGTTTGGGTGATGATTAACTCTAATCTGTTCCTGTTGATGAAACGCCACTAATTCTTGTTCCATATAAGAGTTTAACATTTCCAATTTACGGCTGAATTCACTTACATCATCGATTTGCAATTCTGAGAGAAGTGTAAACATTATTAATGACTTATTATTAATAACTAAAAATAATCACATCGAAATTATAACAAATCTCAGATAATAAATATACAATTACCATATGGTGGTTCAAAGTGTGCCTCAATCAGCGCGATATGACCCGTTGGAGTGTGTGTACCGCATATTTCCCCGTCTTTCATCACTAACTCCGCATCTATAGATAACCATTGTCCTTCACCGACCTCAATATTAAAATAAATATACTTAAACCTAAAAAAGTTAACAAAATATTGATAAATACTTCAGTGGCAAATTGAATTCCCATGAGTGGTAACCAATAAGTACCAATTAATTTATCCCATAATAACCCTTTATTCCACAACTCAATAACTAAACCCGTATCCATTCGATTGGTTTCGCTTAAAGATAAATCAAAATGAAAAATGCCATAAATTATATTAAATAAATACTAAAACAACAATACTAAAACAACAATACTATAACATACAACATAAAGTCCTGTTCCCATTGGGGATTCGCTCCTTTAACAGTCACTGTTGTCGATTTGACATTTTGCAGTTTGAGCGTCACGTAAGTGTTAAATTGAGCTTTTGAATTGTATTAATTATTACCAATATTAACATATTAATCAATAATACATACCATCATTTCCACAGAGTTTGGCTCTCCTCACTTTAACAAAATATTAAAGAATAAGAAAAATATTAAGAAACGTCAATTAAGTAATCATATATCATCTCTAAACATTACTCCGATAAAATCGGTTATATTTTCTTTTACCATCGTAATGATTCTTAATGTTAAGAATGCAAATTCATTGACATTTCGTGAACTCACGTTTAATTGATTTGATACACGCAATTCAATTGAGTTTTATTTTAGAGAATTTTAATAAAATTATATCAGAATTAAAGTTTAAAATAAAGAAATTAAATCGATAATCAAAAATATTCATTTAAAAAATCAAATTTCTAAGGAATAAAATATAATCTTTAATAATCATCATTTATTATATATATAATTTACTTTAGTAAATGATAAGAAAATTCTTATCACAAAATTTTAATAATTTTAATATCAATACGATTATTTCGGAATTTATAAGTTATAAATTGTAAAGATTCAAATAAATATTATAATTAATAATAGAAAATTATTTAATGATCCTAATTTTGTCACATTAATTTACTTTTATAGAACTAAATAATAATATAATAATAAATAATTATAGTAAATAATTGATTTTAAAAAAAACGTGTTAATTATGCATAAGAATAGGGAAATCGAAAGGTTAGCGATTAGAACATTAGTAATGATCATTGTTCGAACATTACATTAGAGACTCACCGGTAACACAGAGGAGAGACATTGTGTTGGAGTGATGATTATGTTATGCAATTTTCACATAATAATCATGCCGATTCATTCTAAAACTGATATCTGACAAATGATTTAAACAATTATTTGCAGCGAATATAAAGGGGCACATTAATGCCATCATCATATTGATAATGTTCCCGTTTCATATGACGTCACATTAAACATCCGTTTCACTACCATAGTGAGATAACATTACTATGGATCTCTATGGGCACAATCACTTCTATTGCGTCCCCTATGATAAAGGACAATCATTATGTCCTCACATTATTTATATGAATAAATAGAACAAAATCCAGTTTAACACTTCCATATCATTCATTTTCAATCAGTGCTTTACTTTTAATCAACAAATTTACTCATTCAATTGAATTCCTCACTTAAATCTCATTTTATGGTATACTCTTTAATTTTTCATTTATGTATTGTTGCGGAATCTTATAAAATGGTAGAGAATTCTTCACATTCATTTAATATTTAAAGTACAGTGTTACAATACCAATACCATTGTAAATACCGTTATACAAATATCGATCCGTTATTTCAATTATTGATTTACATGAAATGTAATGTCTTAAATCCCATTAACATTCATCCTGTAAAAGTCTCTCCACAGTAATAGTCTGAGACACTTTTAAGAAACTGAAGAGACTATTTACATGAATAAAGAAAACATTTGATTTAAAAGATTTTTTATTAAAATCTATAATATAGTCTCACGAATACAATTTCTTTCATATTAAATATATACATGTGATTTATTTATTATATTTGCAATTATTGCAGTACTGTTTTTGACATTATTCTTACAATAAAAATCTGAATTTACATTAATATCGATACACGATTGTAATAAAAGGAACTATTTTTGTTGGACCGTTCCTTTCATTACAAATAATGCATATAATAAAGTAATTTATACTTCAGTGTTGAATAAGATAAACGGGCTTTTTACAGTTACGGACAAAATAAATTAGACATTTTTAATAAAATATTTATAAGATATGTCATTAACGATTAATTTCATGATTTATACAATGAAAATGCTAATCATTCGGGATTAAGCCACTGAAAGATCAAACAGAATCAGATTAAAGTTTCACTGAATATTTTAAATTAAATTTATATATTTATATATTTACCTGAATGTAGTTATGTTCAGATGATTGTGTCGCTTGATAATGGTCATTAAGAAGTAATTGAGAAAAGTTATGATGCATTTGTATTGCTTCCTGTTGACGATTGTGTTCGCCGAATAATCCGTATAAATCTATTATATAAATATTATATAAATATATAAATATATTATATTCATACATTACATTACATTCATGCATGTTTAAGGTTAAAGTATCATAAATCATTTCAAAGTTTTATGAGCGTTCAGAATCTCAATGATAAGACTAACAAATGTCAACAAATTTATGTGTTATTAAAAATGATAACATAATTCGGTAGAAATGAGACTTTTGTACGACAGTGTAATACAATTACAGAATGTACTTTTTAATTTATAATTCTATATTTGCGTTATTCATAGAACCAAAGAACTTTTAAAGACAAATTCAATTGGAAATTATCATTCAATAATTTCAGTTAAAATCCTTAATAATTAAAAGTATACTTTTGAATGTTATTTGAAAATATCGAATCGAAATAATAATTTATGCGCTTTAAAATACGCATTTAGTACGTAAACAATTAAAATGATTTCATTCCAAATTAAAACATAAAAAATATGGAAAATACCTTTAAGCAGAGCCGTCGCCCATAGTTGCACGTGAATATCTGGTATTTTACTTGCCAATTGCATGGCGGGAGTTACCATATTCATACTTTCCCTATGGTTTCCGAGAGAAAAAAATATATGTCCGAGTAATACGAGAGAACACGAAGTGAGGCGGTTTAAGTCTTCACCGTTCGCCATTTTTAATGTTTCCCTTAAATATCTCCTGAAAATGCAAAACATAAAAAATTATAAATCTGACGGTATTATTCTCGACGACTCACTTTGCATCATTGTATCGCGTTTGGAAAAATGAGTTTAATCCTAATACATAATAAGCGGCCGCTTTTAAACTTTGAGAACTAAGAACACATGAAAAATCATCATCATTTAACACATTTAAATAACTTAATCATTAAGAATTTAATTAGAAACTCACGCCGATGGAAGCGCTTCGGGATTTAGTTTTGCTAAGAGTTCACTTAATTCTTTCTCACGCTTATTTCTAAGGTACACAATCGCGAGATTGAGACTCGTCAATATGCGGAGCTCGACACATGCCGAGGGAATCTGAATATTAATTATATTAATTATATTAAATTAATAATTAACAATTTTATCGTCATTATTATATTAAAATATACTTTTAAAGCAGCATTAAATTGAGCTTCGGCTGAATCAAGGAAATTCATTGACATCGCATACATCCCTAATAATGCATGAATTTGTGGCTTATGTCGGGTCATTAGTTTCTCGTCGCGATAACAGATTTCCAATGCCTGTACAGTCTGAAATATAAATACGTTTAACAATAAATTTGCAATTATTTGTTATTATTTATTTATTATTAATTACTTCTTTTATCGCGAGAGTTCTGTTTCCCATTACGAGACGACACATGGCGATGTGCTCCAACAGAAGCAATTGAAATGTGTTGAGCATGGGATGGGAACCGACCGCTGTTATGACATTTATATCATTTTACGACAATTAAATTATCAATTTACTTACATCTTAACTTATCAATTTGCATTAATGCCTTTTCCGTGTACTTTTGAGCTTTGTCCATATAACCCGCTTGCATTGAATGGAGTACTGTCACCTGTTTTGGTGTCAGACAAATTTAATGCAATTATCATTTGGAGAACATTCAGTAAATATTAATATATATATTAATAACAAATTATCACATTAATGGTCTGTTAATAATTTAAGTTCAGAAATAAAAATATCGATTAAAGATTAAAACCGCATTTTATAACAAAAGAAAAGAAAAAATAATAGAAAATAATCATAATTAATTACAATTTAACATTAACCTCAATATACATATTTATGCCTACGCTTAGAAACACTAACAATAACTATGACAAGGCTCAGACTAAAGGTCGAGTTTTAAAAAAATCGTTACGAACAGAAATTTATACGAAAGATTGCGTCAGATTTTTACAATGAAATGTCGGATCGGGTCATAGATGTTCTAATATTAATGTTAAAAACATATAAGATAATCACTCACCAAATATACGAGAACACACATATGTTCTTTCGGCATCCATACAAACATATCACCCGGATTAACGTTTATATAATCTGAAAGATTTAATTTGATTTAATTATTTACATTTTCGCAATTAATTAATTAATTAATTAATTACCATCTTCACTATGATAAGATGTAATGTTTTGAATACTCTGCTGCAGAAGTTTAAGGCATGGCTTTACACTTTTCACCTGAAATCGTGTTAAACAATACAATATCATTTAATAGCAAAATTTCAATAATACTATTTAAGGTCAGTTTTAGATAAATTCGTAAACATTAATAACTAACAGTGATTGTATAATTATTGATAAATGGAATCACATTCGTAGAAAAATTAATAAACTGCATCATAATTAATGCAATTTTAATGCAATTTGTTAATTGCATTCCAATTATTAATATGAATGCAATTACTGTTTAATGAAAGAATGAATAAGGAAAATACAGAGCGATCAAATAAAAGAATACAAACCTGTCCTGCATTGAGGTGGTGACAGACTTGTAACACGAGGAAAAAGACTTTTAACGCCTCTTTCATATGTACATTTCCCTGCCATGATTCAACTAATTGTCCCGCTAAACTCAGCACGGGATGCACTTCCGTATATCGTCTGTCGATCATCAGCATCATCCCTTTGCTTAACATAAATAATATTCGGGTGTAATATGCTCCCGAAATATTTGCGTAATCCGCACCGATACTTAATGTGTTCGCCGAATGTGCAAAATCTCGATCATTCGCATGTATTTGCTATAAATTCATTATAAACATAACAATTAAATATAAAAATTAAATAAATTAATAATAAACACACCGCTAATTGCAACAATAATTTGCAATGCCAAAACACCGAATGTTGAGACTCTTCAATTCCGCGCGATAATATTTGCTTTGACATTTGCGTTTGGTTCTGAGTTTAGGTAAAGAAAATTATTAATTATAATGCACAATTTGTTAATTATAACTTAAATAATAATGTATATATTATTTATCGTTTCATAATACGAAACAAATATTCTTAAATTATATTACTTATAATTGAATATATATGTATATATGAATATATTGTAATAAATACGATAATAAAAATAAAACGGTAATTAAAATCGGTAAATAAATATGGCAAAACGAATGTTCCGAACAAAATGGTGGATCAGTGATTAAAGGATTTGCTTAATTCGAATGGAATGAAATGAAATAACTGTGGTTTCACCGAAAATGTCTCACATCCATACCTGTTTTTCGAAAAACTCCGCGAGTAATGAACACGATTCTAATTTAATGTCGTCATTTTGTATGGATTGTGACATGTAAAACTGTGAATAGAAATGGATTAATCAATGTATGAATTTCGTAAATATATTTACCGCTTTTTCGAGGTGAGACTGAGCGATGTCAAAGTTAGTGGTGTACTGCAATATGAGTTGTCCCAAATGGAGATGAGTTTTGGCCTCAATTGAGGGGTGCGAATGACTCGATAAATGCACGACTGCGTTCAAACACTGTACACAGCTGTTTATATCGGGGGGTGTTTGAGTCCGGAACTCTTCGGCAATGGAGAGGAGAGAGTGACACACACTCTCGTCGTTTGGCATCACCGACGCCATTACCCGCAATTAACACTGCAATTGCAATGCGCGCCTCAACATTAACGCTACGATTCTGGGGGATTCACTTTTGATTTAATATGACGCTATTTATTAATCAATTTCAGCACCGAAATATTTATTATAATTAATCAAATGTCAAATGCTGACCTATAAAATCACTTTTGTACAAAATGTACTAAATATACAAACATTATATTAAATAGGGGTGTATACGGTCGGACATTGACCCATTACACTGATGCAGTGTCACGGTAAGAGTATGATGCTATATAATGCTTTACATTGCAATTTACATTAACATTACAATACCATTACAATACCATTTTATGGTCATCCGATTAATTTATTTATTTAAAAATTATGTTTTATTAAAATAATAAAAAAATAAGTAAAAGGGTTATAACATTATTAAATAAGTCTCTCTTCCGGCGGTGGTTTTAGTATTTCACTCGCGGAATTACCAAACATTTCCTGTGTCGATGGTGAATACGTGCCGCGTGTTGCACGTGCACGTTTAACTCGTTTAAGAAATACTAAAGACATGATTAGTATAAGAATTATCAAAATACATCCAAAAACTATTATAAGAATAACAACGAAATTCACTTCACTCGACGGTGACTGTTAATTAAACAAATAATTAAGTAATTGCAAAACACAAAAACGAAACTCACTTTATGTTCGCATACGATTCCAGTGAAATCATTTTTACATTTACAATAATACCCTCCGTCATCCGTAGGCACACATGTGCCGTCATTTTGGCATAACCCTTCCAATCCACAATTAACTATGAAATCGCATTTCGGGGGATCATTATCGTCGTATTGTTGCGGCAGACACGCGCATACATTGTTATTAACACAATGGGAATGTTCAGTGTGACACTCGGTTTGACAGTCCCGTTCCAATTGACATCTCTCTCCGGTACGTCCGATCGGACACTTGCATTTGAAATGTTTATTATCGATTTTAATACCTGTAATATGAATATATTTGTGATTCTGTATCAAACACAACTGACATAACCATACATGTCGATCCACTTTCACACGGATTCAACACACAGGGATTAACCACGTTTTGACACGTCTGTCCTGTAAATTAAATTAATGCAATTCAAGTAACATTAGAACACACTCCATGTGAATTACCCTCAAATCCCTCCAAACAAATGCATGTATAAGAGTTAATCCCATCCTTACACGTGGCGTTGTTTCTGCACGCGTTATTTTTGCAGTCATCGATATTTATCTCGCAATTTGTACCCATAAATCCCGATGGACATTGACAAACATAACCATGAATATTGGAATAATCAACATGCTCATTAAAGGGAAGATTTTCCGTGATGTTTCGATGGTGAATAAATTGCCGTGAATTTTCAATACATTTTCCTCCGTTTTTGCACGGCGATGATTCGCATTCATTTATATCGATTTCGCAGTGTTTTCCTGTAAACCCCTTAAAGCAGTTACACGTGTAATTAAGTACCAGATCTTGACAATTCTCTGCCCCTCTGCTGCAGGGATTTGTCGCACATTCATCGATATTTATATCACAATACTTTCCCTCATAACCCGTATCAGAACAATTGCAATGGAAATCATTAACCGAATCAAAACATATGCCGTTATTAAGACACGGATTACTTTGACATTCATTAATATTGATTTCGCATCGCGTCCCTTCGAAGCCATTGGAACATTGACATTTGAACTCCCCAATCATATCGAAACACGTAGCGTTATTCAGACACGGGTTAGACGCACATTCATCGAAGTCGATTTGACACTGTTCCCCGACATAACCCGCGGGACATTCACACAAAAAGCGTGCGACTTGATTGTGACACGTGCCGCCGTTTTGACAGGGATGGGATAAGCATTCATCGATCTCATACTGACACCGTTCGCCTTCAAAGCCGGGAGGACAGTCACACTTAAAATGGCCAACCATGTCATGACATGACGCGCCGTTAACACAAGGATTGGATTCACATTCATTTATATCGATTTGGCACTGTTCGCCGCTGAATCCGGTGGGACATTCACATACATATTTAGCAATAAGATTGTGACACTTCCCTTCGTGTTGACACGGGTGTGACAAACATTCATCAATTTCTATATGACAGCGGTCACCGGTATAACCGGGAGTACAGTAACATTGATAAGACCCGAGCGTATTTTGACATATTCCATTAACACACGGATTAGTCTCATGTGCGCATTCATTTAAATCCTCGTGACAATCTTTACCTGAAAATCCCGGGAGACACGTGCATGTATAATCAGTAGATCCATCAGTGCAATTGGCATTGTTTTTGCATGGATGTGACGCGCAATAATCAATATCGCGTTCACAGTTCTCTCCCTCCCAACCATTGGGACATACACATTTGTAATCATTTACCAAATCTACACACACGTGTCCGATCGGACACGACGTTTGGAGACATTCGTTTATATTAGTTTCACACGAAAGGCCTAAACAATTACAAACATTAATGTTTTTAATCCCTTTAATTAGTATTGTGAAATTAGATTTACCGGTAAATCCGGGGATACACGAACACGCGTAAAGAGGTGACGGTGGTTGTGTCGTGCATGTGCCATTGTTTTGACACGGCGAACTCACACATGAGTCGTAATGCTCGGCGCATATCGTACCGGTAAATTCAGGCGGACATTCACAAGTGAAGTTATTAGCGAGATCGTGACACGTGCCACCATTTAAACACGGGTTTTGGACGCAATCATCAATATTATGGTCACACGTGTGTCCTGAACAAATATCAATTAAAAATTAATAATTTGCATAAATTAATACCTGAAAATCCTTCGGGACAATGACATTCAAAGCTGCCATTTAAGTTAATACATGTTCCGCCATTTAAACACGTCTGTGAATTGCAATGAGATTCTTGATGATGACAAAACTCACCGTAAAAACCTATTAATAGACGATTCTGTTACTTAATAATTAACTTAATTAATTAGTTCATCACATACCTGAAGGACAATTGCATTTATCCTCAAAACACGTGCCTCCATTAAAACACTCAAAAACGGTACAATTTAATTTATGTTCACAAAAATTACCCGCAAAACCCAAAGGACATTCGCACGTGAAATTAGTGCTGTCATTTGATTCGGAACATATTCCATGATTAAGGCACGGATCGGAATTGCAAATCCCGATGCGAATACATTGCGGAGGAATGCCTATAAATGTATCATTTAAATATACAAATATTATTATTGTATTATCAATTATCTGCAATTGTATTGTAATAAATCACCTGTAAATGTATTATCACAAACACATTGTGATTCTCTGCAATGGGAATTGACAGGACATTCGTCAGTACAATTATTGTGGAATGATATTAGCGATATATTTGTTGATGGCGATGATTGTGGTGATGGCGATGTTTGGCGATGTGATGATACTGATGAAAATGAAAATATTTGTGGTGATGTCAGTGATGATATCGTTGCAGTATCATCGTGTTGTGATGACACGAAAATAGGGACGGAATGAAATATCACAATCGTTAAATGAAAATAATTATATAATAACATTATTTTTATTAAAATTACATTATACTAAATAAATAAATATAACAAAAGGCGTGTCATACTCTGACCCTTTTGATCATCGGATACCCTATATATTGATGCACCTTTACCTATGCTTTTGTGTTATGCATTATGCAATTAAAAGTTGAGAGTCATTCACAGTGAATGTACACCTGTTTTGGAGTTACAAAGTTTTGCAGGTTTTACTGCGACTGTGAGTGGCTGCGGATTACAGGTAATGCATGCATTTTTATCATATTTTCAGGCAAAATCAACACAATAACGCTGTTATTATATTTAAAACATTAAAAAAATACAAATAAATTACAAGAATGAGGTCAGAGTCATATGATCGAAAAGTATATGATCGAATATGCAAAATATCGAAAGTACGAAATGCCGAATGTACAAAACTAAAATTTGTTTAAAATTAAAATTTCCGAATGTCAATAAATGGTAATTTAATCATTTTTAATTTGTCCTTAAAAATCATTTTTTACAGTTCGTACATTCGATATTTTTACACATTCGATCATACGACTTTTCGATCATTTGAATCCGACTGCAAAAATATAATACACAAAATGAGTTTAGAAATACAATAATTGTATTACTGAATTTTTAGATGAATTAAAATATTTATAAATTATAATAAATAAATATTCATCTGTGATTCGTGTATTGGAAATATCAACGATAATTAAGATACAGAAATAAATTGTATGATTAAAGTTTTGGTTAAAGAATATTATTTATGTATAAAAAGTTAAGAATTTACATATTTATACTTACAATTGTAATTTTGATTCTGTTCGATCATATTTTATTAATAAATACATTATTTATACATTTACACGTGCATTTCATGCAAAATTATTTATTAAAGTTATATGCGTGAAAAGTTTTTGGAAAGAATAAAAAAGTTTTCGGATAACCGGAAGTACCCTCCTTTAATGTTGCGTTTTCACAACATTGAGGTTTAGTTGAAGTTAACTTAAGCTTATATCTATATTATTTCAATAATATGCAAATTTTATATAAATATATAAAAAGTTAGAAATTGAAATTTTTTGAGAATTTTCATGTTTCAACAGATTTACATGGCAAAATTGCGAAAACGCAACATATATTTTTACAATTTAATATGCTGAAAAAGAAACCTCTTCAATATGGGGCGTTATTCAGGTGTTCATGACTCACTATATAATTCGGGAAAAATCAGTGATTTTTCCGATTATTTTTGCATGTTCGATGCTCATTTAACGTTTCCAGTATTTCGATTCAATTATTGTTCGGGATTTTTCGGAAAATTCGCAACTTTTAGCGACGACCTAAAGAATTGGTAAAGCACGTCATTCAGCAAAAGTGATTAAAAAGAAGTTTAATCAAAATAATTATTATATATAAAACTAAAAAATATTTGTACGGGAAATATGATAATGACAGTTTCATTGACTTTCTATAATTTAAATGGTCCAATCAAGTTCATTATCAACAATGACATTATACATGTCACATTTAACAATTTATCAATAAGTGTAGTAATGAGTTGCATTACACTCTGTCAATTTCACTATGAGACTACAATTTCATTCTCTAAATCGTTTAATTTAAAGTAATCTATAAGATTATAGCGTATACCAGGGTTCGGCAAGGTCCGCAAAATTTTCAAGTCTTAGGGTGGTCAAGCATACTTTTTTCTCAATTTTTTAGAAAGGAGTCAACTTTTCACTTTTCTATACATTTTTCTTAAGCAATTTTTTAATTTTCCCAATTTTCGAAGGGGTCTAGGCTCTCGACTGCGACCCAATCCCTAGTCATCCCCCTGCTGAATACTGGCGGATACCTCAAGTAAATCTCTTCAGTTGAGAAATTAAATTTATTGAAATTTCATGAATTTGAATGAACGATGAAATGAAAAAAGAATACATAAATGTATATGAAAGTGGAAATGAAAAACATTAGATTTACTTAAATTATAACATAATTACCAATATATGTATAAATTACTTAAATATTAATTACTTAATTACATACTTAATTAGTATTGACAAAAGTTTTTCAATAAAGTTTTTCAATGGTAAGACAATTCTTAAATCAAATTATTGGAAATAATCGTAAGTCATTTATACACAGAAATATGGCGATTCATTAAATTAAGTATTAAAATTATTTTACATTAATTTTAGATACAATTACATTGAATCAATTGTACATTATCAGTTGTACATGACTGTTATGTAATTGCTCTTAAGTTAAGCGGCTTAACACAAGTCGCATGACGTACTGTTTTACTGGTATATTACTAGTATATTGTAAGATGGAACATTTAAGGCAATTTTGAGTGTTCTTTTGTGTTTATGTCTAAAGTATCGAAACCATATTTTGTAATTTTCAATATTTTATTGCGAATTAAATCGAAAATGTAAATTTTCTTTAAAACAATTTAGACAAATCAAATGGAAAGTGTTAATGCGCTGTTATATGCATTTATCCCCATTCTGATTATATTAGTAATAAAATGGTCTCACATGAGGAGCATTAACATAAAAACCTAACATCACCTGAATTCTGTTCATATTGCAGGGCTATGGCAACATTCAGCTGATGTTAGTCTTTACGTACAACACACGAGTGACTCATTTTTTCAGTCATTTTTAGTCATTACTGAAATCATTACATATTTGTGTTTAATTAAATGTATTGTGTTTTAAATATAACATAAAAATTATAGAGTATTATTGTATCGCCGAACAATTAATTACAATTATTTCATTCATACGTATGTATTTCTTTTGATATTAATAATTTAAACGATGATTGTAATTTATAAATACATATTTATTTACTCATCATGAATCACGATGCAATTACTAAAATGTGTATTTACATTAATATTACGAAAATTGTGTATTTATATTAATATTAAAAAATTGTGTATTTACATTAATATTACAAAAATTGTGTATTTTTAGAGTAAATCTCGTGTCTGTACATTTCCGATAATGTCTTTCGTATCGAAATTATTCGGGGGTAAATCCTCATCAAAACAAACAGCACCGACACCCGCAGAGGCAATTCAAAAGTATGCTTTTAATGTATTTATAAATCATTTTCATATGAGAAGTTAATTAATACAATAAATTAGTATTAAATTTAAAACATTCATATATAAAATGTAATATTTAATTTAAGAATATTAAAGTAATACAATTGATTATAATGCGTTCGTCAATGATTATAACGAAATTTGCTGTTCACATTCTGATGTATATAAATGAATTGACATAAATTATTATAATGAGACGAACGAATGTCATTAATTGTACCGTTACTTTATGATAATATTTGATAATATCGATATGATATACTCTAATATGACACCCTAATGTTCCACCCTCAGACTTCGCGAAGTCGAAGAAATGCTCCACAAGAAACAGGAATATTTGGAAAAGAAACAAAATGAGGAAATCGAAATCATTAAGAAGAACGGCACTAAAAACAAACGCGTGTCACTGCAGGCGCTGAAGAGAAAGAAACGCATCGACAAACAAATAGAACAAATCGATGGTACTTTTCCACTCATTTATTTCATAATTTACTAATATCTATGATTTGTTAATATCAGGGACATTAACTACAATTGAGTATCAACGCGAAGCCTTAGAAAATGCAAATACGAACACAGAAGTACTGAAAATCATGGGACACGCCGCGAAAGCGTTGAAACAGACTCATAATAATATGGATATCGATAAAGTATGTGTGTTTTGCATTACGAAATTGAAGATAACACATTTATATGATAACACTTTCAGGTCGAAGATCTAATGGATGAGGTGAGAGAACAGCAACAAATTGCGGAGGAAATCAGTTCTGTCATTTCGAATCCGATCGCATTCGGTCAGGAGGTTGATGAGGATGAACTCATGAAGGTAATGCGCGTTTTGTATAGAAACAAATTTAATTGTTTTGTATGACAGGAACTCGAAGATATGGAACAAGAAGAATTAGACAAACAATTATTGGAGACGGAACCCGGACATTTACCTGAAGTTCCCACCGAAGTACCGGTTCCGGCGACGCGTATGTCTAACATTAGTATATTTGAAACATTTAATTTAATAAACGATACGTTTAGGTACACGACAAAAAGAACCAGAGGATCACGATGAATTGAAAGAGCTCGCAGCATGGGCTAATTGAGAGGTCATTGAGGGGTCATTCTGATGACCGCATCTATAAACGATTTAAATGATATGCCATATGTGCACATTTATCAATCAGTTTTTGTTAATATTTTTTTGTGTAAAAATTTTGAATCCGATTACTATAAAATACTATTATAATACTAAAATAAATAATTTCGAATATATTTTTAATTTGAAAATTTATTTACAAAAGTCATGTTAAAACTCTTCAATTAACTCTAATAATTTCTGTTTTTCGTCATCATCTTTATCATTTAGTAAATTCTTTAAAATGTTTTTAATAAATTTATAATGATTCACTGATGTTGCCGCATGTAAATTAATTAATTTCATAATACGAGATTTAATTGTTTCTGATTTATTTAATGATGATGCTGATGATTGTTCATTAATTTCGGCAGTTTTATTATAATCATTGTATAATGAACATATAAGCAAAATGATGTGATCGATGATCTGCAACGAGAATAAACCGCCATCAGTGAGACGTCTCATAAAGAATTCATCCTCATTAATTGTCTCATCGTTAATGGTCTTTAATGCGCGTTCCTTTTTAATTTGTGAGTCGCATTTAATTAACTTTTCAGAGTATTTAAAATGCAGTTCAATGAGACGATCGGTTTTCTCAAAATCGAGTTCTGAAAATTTCATTAAAACACGTTTCGTATTCTCAGTTTTGCAGTTTTTCAGCAGCGCCAATACAATGGAAAGTGAATGTTCCTCTACTTCATCGACGGAATTTCCCGTATCCTTTTTCCGGTTCCCGATGATTGACGATGGTTTCATGAGAATCGGCATTAACACGCGAAGTCCGAGGATATCAACAAATTTATTACAACACAAATCAATCATTGGATCATTGGATTTGTCATTACTAAGGGCGTGATTAATAACTTTGAGAGCTCCGATCCGAACTGAAGAATTCGTTCCTTTTTTTCTCTTTTCACGTAAAATGAGATTCATCAATTCAATGCCCTCACCTTTGAAAAACAATTCACGATTCGAGGGACAATATAATAACGAAGAACAAAGACAATCAAAAATATTTTCCATATATTCGTGTTCATCGGCAGTTCCGGGATCGTGACGCTTAAAATACTAATGTAAAACAATTCATTTATAATAATAAATAAATAAATAAATAATTAATTAATAATAAATATGTGAATAAACGTACCGCGAGCTGTTGAAGTAATGTATCGATACCATCGTTTTGTCCCAAAAGCTTTTTATTATCATCATTATTTTGTAAGAGAATCGATAATATTTCAGAAGAATATAATTTATTCCCATCGAATGGCAGTTTTGCCTTAAATCGCTTCAATATCCATACAATTAATGTATGCGCATCATTTGTTAACTCAGGTTTATAATCTGATAGATTCTCAATGATCGCTATAAAATGACAAAAATAATTAATAATCATAAAATGACAAAATGATAATCCACGATTACCTAAGGAATTATATACCCCTTCAGACTCTTCTTTAACAGTCTCATCCAAACGCTCGATATTTGCCACTAATTGAGTGATTATCTGACCATTAATTAACGCATCGAACAGTACAGTGACATCATTGATTTCATCGACAGTGTCGAGATCCGTTAACTCCTGCAGCAGTGCCACGATTGCACATGAAATGTCCGTATTCTCATGTGATAATAACCCTAATAATGTCGGTATTATGTTCAGCTCCACAATGGTACTGTAAAACTCCGATTGCGTACTCAAAACGTTCATCTCTTGAATGGTATCGAAAAGTTCCATTTCCGAATCCATAAATTTAGTCGCATTATCATTGAACTTAATCCTTAACTCCTGATTCTTCAGGACTTTCCGTTCGAAACTCAACAACAACCGTTTGACTGTCATTTCATCGATGGTCGATGCACGTGCGTCATTCAAATCACTTTCCAATTCATTTGTTTTCATTTTCTTTACTCTTCTCATACTCTGCACGTTTTCTCTATCATCGTCTTCAACCGAATTCGATGGTTGATAATTAAGGAGTTCATCGACATTCATTGTATCGAAATGTGTTGATACTGTTATTTAATTAAAAGTAATTTAATTGAAAAACATTAGACATGTGAATAAATGAAAAATGGGAAATTCATATATATAATGACATAAATGAAAGGGTGTGAAATGTTATTTAAATATACGGTGACGATTTACAAATAAACTTTTTATAAAATTTATTACATTCGAACGGAAGTAAATAAATGAATAAATTTAGAATTATTTAATAATAAATAAATTTTTATGATAAATGTAAATGTCCATTTCAAAACAGCGGTAATGCACTGTATTTTCATGTGAATCATAATCGAAATTTTATTCGTAATTTAAGCATTCCTCAAATTCTTCATAAATTTTACATATTAATATATGATTTTCTTCTGCAATTGGATTTTTCACATTCACATTCATATATTTCAACACAACTTTACCATCAATTACATTGTATTTGTCACACTCATGATAATCGTTAATAAAATCGATAACATTTTGTTTTGGGTGTGAAAAGTTATATAAAAATACACAAAAATATAAATGATTAATTTGATAAGAAAATCGTAATGATAATTGAAAAAGTAAATCGGGTTTTTTTGTATTTTTCTGAAAAATCATGGCACTGTTATTGGAGATGAACAAATAAAATGCATTTTTATCTTTTACAATCGATTTCAATTCTCCGGCACAACTTTCAATATCATGATTATTATTTGAATTCGGGTTTATTCTAAATGCAAAATCTATCAGTTTCTTCGTGATTTCATCACTGTATTTGTTTATATGAATAATTCTTTCGGTATTTTGTATCTCTGAAATATGATAAAAGCACAAATGATAATATCCGAATCTTATATAAACATATTTCGTGTCTAAAAAATTAATGAAATCAAATGGAATATCATAATCATCATATCTATGTTTATATCTATCATGATCATTATATCTATATGTATATGCGAATTTCCAATGATTTCCAATAAATTTATTCGAATTGTTTTTTAAGAAATCGATAATTTCGTGATTATGATTAAATAAAAATGCCCATCGTGTTATTGAATTGATTCGTTTCGCAATTTCAGCATCGCAATTGTATTTAATAGGAAATTGTGAAATTAATGAGTTATTAATTTCGTCAATTAAATCTCTATGACACTCACGATTATACTCCCGTCGCTTATTAATTTTACTTTTGGTATAAATCACATAATAATAAAATGGTTTATAAATGGTTTGATCATAATCGAAAAAATCAGCAAAAGCCTCACAACGGCAAAACTCCGACACTTTCAATGCACTGCTCCTGATAATCTCTTCGCACCTCTCGATAACATCCAAAATATCGATACGATTTTGTTTTTTATCGCATAAATATAAAATCGACATGAATTCAATAAAAATATCGGAGTTTTCAGGTATTTTCTCTCCAACGTAATTCTCTAAATTCTTATCTTCCCACATTATGCCAGCGATCGGAACACATTTTGCAGTACTAATATTTTTAAAAATTAATATTAATAAAATTCTGAAATAAATTTTGTTTTTAAATCATTTAAAAATGTTTTTTTTAAAAACAATACAATACAATACAATAATACCTTTCAATTTGTTTCATTACAAAGTTTTTATCAATGAGCATCAGATCCATAAATACTTTCCCCAAACTAAACAAATCACATCTTTGATCGTAATTTTTACTTTCGTATACCTCTGGTGCCATATATCCCGATGTACCGCTTATCTGATCGGAGTTATCGCCAAGAAATTTCGCTAATCCAAAATCACCGATTTTCACTAAACTATTATCTTTACCGTCAGTTATGTATATGTTTAGGGGTTTTAAGTCACGGTGAAGCACCGGAGGATTGTGTGTTTGCAAATACTTTACTCCATTTGCTATTTCTTTAAATAAAATGGATGCGATATAAACTCCCACAGATGTAATCGGTTTATCATCACGCAATTTAAGTTCATCTTTATATTTTGTAATTGCCTCTGATAGAGTCATGACGCATAATTCCATTTGAATGTGCAAATAATAACCATGAATTGAATCATCTGTTAATTCTGAATCTGAATCATCTGAATCTGAATCCGAAGAACTTTCATCAGTTCCAATTACGGGAGGATTATCGAGTCGATTATAATTCTCTGTCCACGAATTAATATAACAAACGATGTTTGGAGAATGTCTTATCTTTGACCACACAGATATTTCTCGATTCGATTTATCAAAACCTATTTGAAAATGACTACAGTTAATTGCATTTCGCGATTATCATAGAAAAACTGTTATCATGCAAATATAGGAGAAGAAAAACCGATTTTAATATTGGGGTGTGTCAATCGCGCGACTCATATTGTTACATTTGATGCGCGTGCATGATTAACATGGTCATTAACATGGTCATTAACATGGTCATTAACATGGTCATTAACATGGTCAGTTTCATGACCACTCTTAAAAATTCCCAGAAAAAGAGTGTCCAATTGAACGAAGCGCAAATATAGTACATTATATCTCTATGGAAGTTGATATGATAATGATTTGCAATAATTATAGTGAATTTAATTAATGTATTATTTATTATGAAACATACCATTTTCACGAATTATTTTAACGGCATACAATTGTTGTGCTTTAATATGTGATACTTTAAAAACTTTTCCGTATTTTCCTTTACCCAAATATTGTAATTGTTCAAATTCACAACCATAATAATTATTCCGTAACATTATGTAATAGCGGAATGCTAAATCATCAACTTTATTATGGTTTGAAATAGAATAGTATTGTTTATACAAAAGTGCATGT
>LBFL01018704.1:1984-13691 GCA_000988845.1 Hypochthonius rufulus
TCAGAAATATAATGAAGTTTTATATCAAATAATTTAATTTTTTTTAATAATTAATTTTATTTTATTTGTTTTATATTTTGAAAGTTTTAACCTTAAGAATTATAAATGTTAGTAAAAGTATTAAATTGCAAAATCAAGTCATTTATTTATAAATCGCATGATTCTCGTAAGGGATATCATACTTGTAATTAACAGGTATAAGTATCTAGTCAATTACGGGTCTCAGATGTCCCGCAATGGAGGGTCGTGCCCCGCACAGTTTTAACGCGAGATAATGTGTGTCCCGCAATAATACGACGATTTGTTTTGCAAAAAATTCCATTTACCGATTTGCATAGAGTGTCCCGCATGTCCCGCCCTCTGAGCGCAATTGTCCCGCATTTTGTCTATTTTAATCTGAGACCCGTATAGTCAATAGTAAGACGTATACATTCAAAAGATTTTTATTATTATTTTATAATTTATAATTATTATAATTTTAAACATTTTTCCTCCAAAATTTAGAAATATTAATCAATACATTAATTCGACAAATCATAAGCTAAATTATGCCTCCGAATGTTACAGAAGAAAATTCCTCAAAAGTAAATGAGAAAAATGGTATCGGAAAATCCGTAAATGGCGATGTAAATGATGATGGAAAAGAATGGAATTGTTTTGAACATATTATTTGGTTTAATGTATTTTGGTTCATCGGACTCCACATCGGGTGTATATACGGGATTTACCTGTTATTTACTGAGGCAAAAGTGTTGACAATACTTTTTGGTAAGTATCTAATGTGTAATACACATAAGCACTTCTAACGTGAACTCCTCTAGCGTAAAATGCTCTCTATCATAAACAAATATTTCTCAAGCAATATGGTCACGTTAGAGGGGTTTGAGTGTATTATAAACTCAACAGCGACTCAAAATGAATTGTCAGACTCACACATTATTTTTTTCAAATTGAAAAGCAATGCTTTCAAATTGAGGGGCGAAATCATACATTAAAAAACGCATATAAAATAATTTACTTCCCAAATATTAAAGCCCTGATTTTTATTTTAAAAATATCTATGCGCTGATATCGATATTCATTTTGAAATAGTCACACCTAAATCTGTTGGGATTATAATTTAAAATACTTAAAGTAATTCAGCAATATAATTCAATGCAACAATAGGGATATTTCTATATCACGCGTCATTATTCGGTATAACTGCGGGTGTTCATCGTCTATGGTCGCACCGGTCATATAAAGCGAAATTACCGTTTCGGGTCATATTAGCGCTTTGCAATTCGATTTCCTATCAAAACTCAATCTACGAATGGGCGCGCGACCATCGGTAATTAGAATTACCGTAAATGATCTAATAAAAGACCGGTCTATTATTGTTTTTGTAATTATTTTAAGTGATCTTTTATTAGAAAGTGGTCTATTAATAGAGAGTGGTCTTTTATTAGATCATTTACGGTAATTATGATTTTTTATTTGAAAATTATATAAATTTAATGTATTTTTTTAGTGTGCACCACAAATATACAGGTATTGACTTTAAAAAACATTTAACATTTTCCTTATTAAAAATTATTATTATTTAATTTGAAACAGAGACAAATGTTGATCCGGTTAATTCACAGAGAGGTTAATTAATTTACAATAAAAATTAGTTCATTATTTGGAATTTTCCGGTACTTTTTAGGATTCTTTTTCGCTCACTGCGGTTGGTTAATGTGTCGCAAACACCCGGACGTGCGGAGAATCGGAGGAAAAGTCGATTTGAGCGACATACTTGCGGATCCTGTCGTAGCCTTTCAAAGGAAATATTATGTTCCGTCAGTTATTTTGTTATGCTTTGTAATTCCGACAGTTGTTCCGTGGTATTTTTGGGGGGAAACACTTTGGAATGCGTATTTCGTGTGCGGAATCACCCGGTATATATTGGCACTTAACGCAACATGGTTTGTCAATTCTGCAGCGCATATGTGGGGATATAAACCTTATGATGTTCACATAGCTCCTGCTGAAAATCACACAGTTGCGGCCCTTACATTAGGTATTACTGCAATAAATTAATATACACTAATTATTCGATTTGACATAATTTGCCCCTTCCACAATCAGTATGTTTAATGATAAAATTCGATTTTATGAACTTATTTGTTCAATCATTTTAGTTTCAGATAATCGAATAGTCACTGTATTCATGAAATACACTATTTTAGCGATTTAAATAATAATCCGCTTTAGATTACATCATTTTAAAGTCATAGTATCCATAATATTTATTTCACTAACAATATTCCTTAGTGAATGCGCACTATCATCATTTTAGTATATCTATATCGTACTTATAGTGTAAAATAAATGCCAATTTCATTAACTTGACAATTTTAAAAACAAGTTTTTTTATATAATGGTATCACTAAAATCGGCAGTTAAGTGTTACGTGTTAAGTGTACTCGTATAACATTTGTTAAAACATAATGTGTAAATATGACATAAGGTAATCTACATGGATATATGTAATTAAAAAGTCGTGTCCGATTTCCGTTTGTCATAGCAACACAGTAATGCACGTCATTTAATTATGACAAAATCATTTGTTCAAGTTATATAAATGCATACATGTTTATAATTTATTTATAAATTTATAATTAAACGTTGCGAATCAACGGGGAACTGCATTAGTAACAATTAATATTTTAACAGGTGAAGGATATCATAATTTTCACCACACATTTCCATGGGATTATTCGACCTCTGAATGGGGATGGAACATCAATTTAACCACATTTATATTGGACCAAATGTCAAAGATTGGATGGGTCTATGATCGCAAATCCGCGACTAAAGATCTCATTGAAAAGAGAACGGCACGTACAGGACCACACTGTACTAATTATGTTCCACACGAACACGAATATTGAAAATAATTATATTTTCAATTACCATACATACTGTTTTATGTCCGCGATCTTTGGACAAATTTTAATTATGTTTAATGCTTCAATAGATACAGACTCATATTAGATTAATATTGTCAATCAATTTCCATTTAAAATTTAATTTATTCGATTCGATTCGAATCTATTAAATTATATAATTAAATTTATATTTATTCGTCATTAGTAAAAGTGAAATGAATATTTATGATAAAAATAAAAGAGAACTTTTTTCTGCGGTAATATTTAAAATGCAAAAATACTATTATTATAATTTAATAATAATAATTTTTAATTATTCGTAAAATTGAAATTTAGAATAAAAGAATAAAAGAATAATATTTATATCTAAAGTTAAATTTATTTAATTTTAATATTCATTCATTCACTTAAACCCCTCTAACGTGACTATTGTAGCGGAAATTTTTGTTTATGGTAGAAAGGATTTTACGTTAGAGAGGTTTAAATAGCAAAGTTCATATTTTTTGGTTCTAAGACTTTGTTCACCTTAAGGAGGCTATGCATGCACGAAGGATTTATGTGTGAATAATTACACTCATTATTCAAATCTTTTATTTTGGAGGGCGAAAATATGATTTATAAGAAATAATATTCAAAAGAAATGAATAGATATGGGTTTAGGAATTACGTTTTAAAAAAGCGTGAAAAATTAAAAGAATTAAATACAAAAAAGTGAATGATGAGTGTAATGGAATTTAATGGAATGTTAATTGTTAATCAAATGAGAGGAGTTTTTTGCAATTGAATGGAATCCCATTGAAATGAAATATATTTTCAAACTTTTGGAATGCTCAGTAAAATTGTATTTAAAAAATATGTACGATTATTGAAATTCCATACATTACATTGTTGAGTGTGAATTACTGAAATACAATACAATTATTAAAATTGTTAAAATGAGTTTACACAAACAAAAATGAAAAAGTTTGATGAATGAATGAGCATTGTACATGCACTTATTAATTGTATTAAAATAAATATATTTAAATTATGTTTTAATTGATTGTAAAATGAATGTTTTATTATAAATTATAATTATAGATTTCATTTAAAAATACAGTTAAACCCCTTTAACGTGATCATATTGCGGCAAGAAATTTTGTTTACAATTAAGGAGTATTTATGTTATAGAGGTTTACATATTACAGGTCTATATGATTTGAGTGCAAGAATTTGTTTACGTTAGAGAGGTTTACATATTACAGGTCTATATGATTTGAGTGCAAGAATTTGTTTACGTTAGAGAGGTTATTAACGATAAACAGGTTTTAGTGTATTTATAAAAACATAAATATTTTTCAAATGATGGATTTGTGCATGTAATTTAATAATACATTTGAATATTGCGCCATTATTTATGAATCGATATTTGCATTATCACGTGATATTTATTTACAAAATGTTGTCGCTACAAATGACCCATTCTCATACGTTTAACATGTATCAATGTTATTGAAAACGTCAATATTAACGTCATTAGGAAAATATTGAAACACAATCGATCATTAACTACAATCGATAATCGAATTCATCGATAAATACAAATGTAAACAAAAAACTGTTGATTTATGTTTTCATTATTAAAAATAACATTAAATTAATTAAATTATTTTTTTTTTAAAAATAAATATTTAATTTTAATTTATACATTATAAAAGTGAAGAGATAATTTTCAATTAATAATTATAAATTAATTAAAAGATTTTATATTTTTATTTTAAATTTATAAAAATATACAAAATTTTCAATTGAAAATCCCATTAAAAAATCACATAAAATTTTTCAGTTAAAATAATGGGAAAATGCAAAACGAACATTTATGGTGCGTTAATAATTCGGGCGGAATATTTCAATTGAATATCAAAACCCATCAGTGGTATCATTTTGGTAATGATCAGTATGAAGTGACATTTAAACGTGTGTCGACATCACCCCTATCAATTTGGTCTGTCGGAGGCGATCATCAGATATATGTATATGTTCCTGTTACTGATATACCGATACGGGTCTGTGCCGTAACATATGAAAACTCACGATGGAATCCATTGACTCAATTCTCTTCAACACTATTACCCACCGACAGACATCAATGGTCGTCATGTGATGGTTCCGAACATACACCTAAAGAATCATTTTTATTACCATCAAAGTATGTATATACATATATATACACTTAAACCCTTCTAACGTGAACATATTGCGGTGGAAATTTTTTGTTTACGATAGAGAGGATTTTACGTTCAAAGAGAGGTTAAAATAGCAAAAGTTTGTGATTCGGGCCTAAATATTTGTTTATGTTATAGAGGTTATTCACGATAGAGATGGTTCACGTTAGAGGGGTTTATGTATATTGTATGTGTTTATAGAAATTAATAAATTACGTGTTTAATAATTAATGTTTTTTTATATTATTGCAGATGTGATTAATTGAGTCGTATTTTATTTTAAATCGTTAATTGAAATATTAAAAATTTTATATTTTATGTCTATTTATTTCCAGAGTTTTTACATAAAATCTTCATAATGTGAACATTATTGGGGTCAAACATTTATATTAAGGAATTTTTCACAATATTAAATTAGTTATTTAGTTTTATATAATGAATGGATTCTATAGAATTTGACTCAAATTGTTCATGTTATAGAGTTATTCACGATATGCAAGTTTATATGTCTTAATTATGGATTATAATTTTTAATTGTTATGTTATAGGAGTTGGAAATGGGAAAGTGAATGGTATATCGACAATAATATTGAAGGTGAACCGTTAGGACCTGAGGGATGGACTTATGCAACGGACTTTCCCATGCAATACTCTGTCGACCGTAAATGGAATACATTCGTGCGTCGCCGTAAATGGGTCCGTTTCCGGCGGTATTTCGCTGTTAATCAATGGGCACTCATTGAGTCAATACACGGCGATCATGTCGCTGAGCCTTTTATTGATATAGCAACGGGGGGCTATGATATTCCCGGGGGGATAAGAGATTCATTAGCAGTTTGGGCTGTTACAGTAATGGGTCGTGTCGTGTTTCGTACGGGTGTCGAACGATTGTCACCTGAGGGTGTCTCGTGGAGGAATGTTGAAGTACCCTCAGGTTGGGAAGTGAATCAAATCTCATGCGGACCGTCGGGTTTAGTATGGGCCATCGCTTGGGACGGATCTGCTTTAGTCCGATCGGGTGTGACACGTGAAAATTTATGCGGTAACACGTGGTTACGGTTGGAACCACCAAATGAGTCCAAACTGATGCAAGTGTCTGTCGGTGTCGACGCCGTTTGGGCAATAACACGTGATGGACGCGTGTATTTTAGGAAAGGTGTACGTGGACTTAACGCGGGTCATAATGATGCATCAGCGACCGGCTCGGGTTGGGTTGAGATGGTACATCATATGGCACTTGTGTCTGTTACTGCAAATGATCAGGTATTAGCCCATAAACTTTAGCCCTGAGATTTTAGCTCTAATACTGTAAATCCTTAAATAAAAAAGTCATAAAATTTTATTTTGAAAATTATTGACGATTATAATTTAAATTCCTTTAGTAATGAGATAATTAGCTTTGGACTAAAGACTTAAGTCTTTTTTAGGTTTGGGCATTGAGTTCTGATCATAAAGCAATTCACTTTCGTACGGGAATATCATATGGAGAATTAACGGGAAAGTCATGGAAAATGGTGTCGCAATTACCGATTAATCCGGTAAATCACATAAATGACCGTAATAATTGTCTTTCACTATCGCTTCGAAAGACCTCAAATGATAAGAAAAATCTTCATCCGTCAGAAGAATCACTTTCATCACTAGAATCATCAGTATCGACATGCAACAATGATGATGAACATACACTATGGTTATGGATATCATCATCATGTTGCACAATAAATGCGGACATTTATTTAAAATTAGCATCGACATCTTCAGGCGGTTCATTACCCTCAATTGGACCATCGATTATCGATGGTTCTGTATTTACTGATAATGGTGAAGATACATCAGAATGGAGAACGAATATCATGACGCAACTTCAGGATCGTTATGAAAAAGAAATGAAAGATTTTCAAGAATATCATACGGCAATTGAAAGCGGAACATGGATTAAGTCCGGAACATGTTTTGTTAATGTTTCTAATGGTTGGTCATTGGGTCATTTGGAACTCGAACGTCAGGGGGTTGAGGGGGGTACTGAAAGCGGTACTCTTAACATATCACATTCATCAACACCATTATCATCACCGTCAAAAGCCAATAATAAAATGATTCTTAATTTAGCGGAGATTATATGTGTTTTATGTGATGTGTGCGAAGATAAAGGATCTAATATCGGGTCGAATTGTCTTGTGATTGTTACGAATAAGGAAAGGATTAGGATTGGGTTTAGAGCTGAGACTGAATTATATGATTGGATTTCGAGTATTAACTTAGCGTGTGGTGATATTCACGGGATTAACGGAAATACAGCATCGTCCGGTGCATGTTTATGGACGTTAACAAATAATGGTGAAGTGTATTTGGGACATAAAATACAAGGAACAGGTAATTGATTAGAATTAAATTATTATTAAATTAATTTATAATTCAATCTATAGATGTTCATAAAGTTAAATTTTCTGTTAATCTAACCATAAAGTTAAATTTATTGTAATCTTATCTTTAGATTTATTACTTTAATTTTAGCCCTTATTTTAGCCTGAGGTTAAAATATACATTAACTTTAATTAAGGGTTAAAAGCTAAAAGTTATAAGTTAAGGTTAACCTATTAAAATGATCATCTCTACTTCAGCCTTATAGACATCATATATAAGCACAAACCTCTCTATCGTAAATATGCTGATCAGAAAATTATCTTTACAATAGAGAGATTTATACTTTAATGAGTTTAAATGGTAAAGATTTTCGAGTTTTTATTAATTGAATCGAAAGTTTTGTTTACGTTTTGGAGATTTTTATTGCGTTCGAGAGAATTCACGTTAAAGAGGTTTATGTATATAAAAACTAATATTACCATAGATTATGACACTATTGATGTGATGTTTAACACTCATTGTAATATTCATTTTGTTTTTAGATTGTAAATCATTGTTTTACTATCATTTGGGAGGCGGACACTTCCAACAATTGTCTGTATCTTCGGGTGTCGCATGGGCTTTGACATACGATGGTACATTATGGGTGTTTACGAATGGTTACGGCGGCGGCATATATAAGGGAATTTCCGGTGCCAATAAGAATTGTAATATCATATACGATACAATTTCAATGATGTGCTATGAAAACCAACGGTGGAATCCATTAATGGGATTCTCAACTAAAATATTACCGACGGACCGATACTTATGGAGTGATGAAACCGGGAAAATTGAGTGTCCAAAGGACTCGATTCGGTAATTGAAAATTATTATTTAATTTTTTGAGAATCTTTATAACGTGAACAGATCTCTAAAACCCGAATAAAATTTTTATAAATCATAAAAGAATTTCATTATCTTAAAAATATATTCACATTATTGTGTATTATATTTAAAGTTAAATGAAAATCTCTATAACATAAACGATGATATCTAAAACTCAAATCACTTAATATTCATGATAAAGAATTAATATCTTACACGTGTTAAAAAATTATGTTCACATTATAGAGACTTTTATTAAAATTAAATAAAATATTAATTCACTTTTACTCTCAATTTATGTCAGACCACATATACATACATTTTTTATTTATGTCCGCAGTTTTTATAATCATTTTTGCATTAAATTATGTTTACTTTAAGGCCGATTCGGGACATAAATATGTCCCTCTTTTTATGACAATTATCCTGACATAAATTGATAAGTAAAGAGTGTATTCGACCCTTAAATTCATAACAACAAAGCATAACATTTTCTTATATTAATCCTAATCCTAAGATTACCGTCCCTCAACTGGCAATGGATTACCGATTGGAATATTGATTACTCAACACCGGACGGTGTCGACACTGACGGTTATCAATATGCGTTTGACTTTCCATTTCCGTTTCATTCTGACCGTAAATTTAATGATTTTGTCCGCCGCCGGCGATGGTATCGTAAATGTAAATTAACGACCTCAGGTCCATGGTCAGATATCGGACATCAGACACCGATGCTTTCGGTTTCACTTAACTCATCACAAAATAATTGTGATAATACAAATCATGAAATTCCCATCTGTGCATGGGCCGTATCTATTGATGGTGATGCACTCTGTCGCAATGGTGTGACCTCACGTAATCCGAGAGGATTAACGTGGACACATGTCCCATGTGAACAGCCATTAGTTAATATTAGTGTTGGTGTAGGTGAAGATGGTAATTATCATGTATGGTCCATTGCTAATGATGGTACCGCATTTTTGCGTCATGGGATTGGTCCGAAATCACCCTCAGGTACAGTGTGGTTTCATGTCGAACCCCCACGACCGAAATGCCCGTTAAAGCGAATTTGTGTCGGGAAAAGTACAGTGTGGGCCATTGATGCAAAACGAAGGCTATGGTTTCGTGCGGAAATTGTTCCGGCATTTCCTGAAGGAACACATTGGAAAAAAGTATGCGACGATTGTCATCATATGGCCATTGATTGTGATGATAAATTATGGGCGATATTAACGAAAACGCATAACGAAATTAAATGTAATGTTTTAGCCAAAAGAATAACCGATGACAGTTCAAATAAATTTGGTTATGATTGGGATTACGGTGCCGATCATTTAAATTATTTTAATTATTTATGTGTTACTAATTTTGACGAAAAATCCAAAGATTATCATTTATAAATTTATATTTAAATTATTTTAGGATATTATTTAATTAATTGATTAATCGTGTAATTTTCTGAATCATTTTTATTACTTAAAATTATGAAAATTTAATATGTAATTATTATATTAAAATTAAAATTTATGTAAATTGTTATGCGAAAAAAATGATTTATGCAAAGAAATTAAAAGTGTACAAAATTTTTATTCTTTTAAATATTAAATATTTCAAAAATGTTAATTTTATTATTATTCTAAAAAACTTTTAAAAAATTCTAAATAATAATGAATATAAAAATCATGGTGATTATATTTATGAGTATAAAATACTCACGCCCATTGATTGTTTAACGGCATTATAATAGTATAATATGCTAAACTTATGTAAGAATAATCACTTAAAATAGTTTATAACTTTTTTCTAAAAATATATTAAATATATTTAAATGCACATTTACAATTTCAAATCACATTAGAAACAGTATTTATTTGCGGAGAAATTATAACAAAAAATTATTTTTAAAAATTATATATATTTTTACAAAAAATATTTAATGTAAATTGCACATAAACCCCTCTAACGTGAACCCTCAAGCGTGAATAATCTCTCTAACGTAAACAAATTCTTAGACCCGAATAATATAAACCTTTGCTGTTTCAACTTCCCTGGTGTAAAATCCTCTCTATCGTAAACAAAAATTTTTGCCGCAATATGGTCACGTTATAGGGGTTGAAGTATATTTATATTCTTAATATTTTATTAAATTTATATTTAATGTAATGAGCAATGATTATAGACGATCAAAAGGTTAACCGACAAAATTTTCCTTTAGTCTTTAGTCGAATAAACTAAAATTTATCTTGGTCTTAGTTCTAGTCGAAAATATTTACCTTAGTCTTAGTCGAGGACATTTTAACCTAGACTAGTCTAGTCCTTAGTCTTGTCTACAATGAACATCTCTATCATACAGTAGCAATAAAAAGAATATATTTTTTATTTCTCCGTAACTCCTCTATTTTATCGTTATTTTCTCGTATATTAATTTTTACCCTTTTTCCCGTCTAAATTCCCTTGAATTTATTATGAAATTTTATAGCGGACATCTATAAAATTCTGCCATATAAAAAACCACAAAATAGTGTTGACTAAAAATTATTATTGACATATGATATTCAAATGAGTCTCTTATGAAAAACCTTTTTTAATCTAAAAGTTTTGCTTTTTCAATGACATTGAATTTTTGATTTTTTTGTTCGTTATGCTCAAAATTTCAGGGTAAAGATCTTTTCAAATGACCTGTCCTTATCTTAATAATAAATTTATTCTTATCTCTTATCACTGTAGCATAATTCTCTATTAATTATTATCCCTTTTTTAATTGTAAAATTGATAAGGATAAGGACACGGACAGGCAATTTGAAAAGATCTTTACAATTATAAGGCATTATACGTAATAATGTAATATAACAATTTTTAAATTTAGACAATTTAGAAAATTATTATTTTTTATTTAAATATTTGAATATTTTATCTACAAATTTTTGCAAAATTATAAAATTTAAATTAAAATTGATTGATCATAGCCCTAAATTTAAATATTACTGAAAACAAAGCAAAAACTTTACAAAAAAATTAAATTATTTCTATTGAATAATCGCGACCGTAGATTTATAATTGTAGGGTATTCTAAAAAAGTATAATTTTATCAGTATATTTTATAAATTTTTAAATAATATTAATCTTAATTTAAAAGAAATTGATTTAGTTTTTTGAATATATTTAATTTTATATTAACATATACGACAATGTTAATTCAAACGGTTCATAAATATAGAATTTATTGATTCAAATTTCAGCGAAAATATAATTTATTGAATAAATGTCTTTTAAACAATTATTAAGTTTTATTGAATTTTTCATTTCCTATCATTATTTAGTAAAGAAAATTATATTTAATTAACAATTTCAATAGAA
>LBFL01018754.1:3460-31855 GCA_000988845.1 Hypochthonius rufulus
AGGATCAAATGTAAAGTCACCATCAGGAGACAGGAGAGGGACTCTATAGATTCAATCTGTCCATGAGTTGCACTCGGAGTTTCGCACTATTCAAATGGATTTACATTGGGAAATAATGGGATCGCTCCGAGTCAAATCAAAATGATTTATTTGTATTACAATTGAAAGTTGAGATGTGTATTAAGTCAGATGAAACTCACTAAACTCACTAAACTCACTAAAAATTGAGTTATTACTTCATTTCGATTCTATTGGTCAGTTATATCTTTTTGTTTGTCACTTTTAGGGGGACATTCCAACTGCTTTCATGTACTACAATGTAAAAAATGCATATTTCATGACATTTCCGCCTCTCTATTGGATATTACTTTTATCTCTATCTCTTTATGGAATATTTATTACAACTCTTAGCGTTTTTGACTTTGCATCACCGGCTATTTTGTGATGCCCATTGGCGAGTTTAATGCATACTCACCTATGGTCAGTTAATAATACACACTGAGTTATTACCAAATATATTGTCCATTGGAACAGGTGATAAAGTTATGTGCATATATATATATATACTAAATCTGTGCGTACGGAAAAAAGAAATTTGTGATAAGAAATGCAATATTTTTTAGCTTTTATATAAGGATAGGACTTCGTGATGCAAAAAAGTAATATTGGCTTAGGTCTTTTGACATACTTTATATGAAATGTCCAAAGTATTGAACAGCATAAATAAGTCCCCTCTCAGAGATCATTCATTGAGAGTTATAACTTATAACTTATAACTTATAAGAAATGCCACTCTTTAAATATCTCAAAACATGTCCAGAAAAGAGAAGATTAAATCGAGAATATCATTTTGAAATATATAAAATTCAATCGAAAATTTATTTTATTTGAATCGGAAAAAACACTTTTATCAAAATTATAATTATTCTGTTAAATCTGTTAAATTACTTTAACAGATTACCGAAATACTGTTTTACTTAAATCAGATATTTATGAGTAAAAATTACATTAATATTGGTAATTAATTGGCAAATGCTATTGTTATTAAATAAGGCATTTCAACTGTAAAATCAATTTAATCTGAACTTTATGAGTGCTTTAAAAAAAATTAAAAATTATATACACTCATTATTCAGATTTTTTTAACTCTTCGGGCAGGAAAAAATTGTTTAAAAAGTGAATAATTAAAATAACTGAATATTTTTTATAATACACAAAATAGATTTGGGTTTAGGAAATGTGTTTAAAAAGGTGAATTATGAGTGTAAATTGATATAAAATTCTAAATTTTCAGTAAAAATTACCGAAACTTTTGGAGAAAGCGACAGATACGGACACAGTGATTTCCAGTATTTTGGAATATGACTGACTCTGACCGACAACAATGCGATGTCAAACAATACATCACTGTTACCACACTTGTGTTTTGAAGATGCAGAGAAATTGGATGAGAATACAATACAAAACAGTGTGTTGTACAAACAAGTGGTTAGTTACATAACAATGATTTGAAAGCGTATTACTTATTTCGGTAACATCATTGTGAAATATGATTGTGGACACACTCGGTGAGTGTGGTGAATACGGTGAATGCCGTCATAGTATTGTATTATGTCAGAAGCAGACTTTCACCGTGAGGGTTTTGAGTGGCTTTGTGTAGACCCATTTTGCTTCTTACTATAGTGTTATGTGTCTCAACGTGCTTTTTCATAGCAATCCTCATAATGGTCTCCTCATAATGGTCTCGTTATCTCTACACTAATAACTCTCTTTATTATTGATCTTTTGTCCATCAAAAGCATCTAAAAATCAAGAGAAAGAATGTACGGTCAATATTATCGTGCATTATTATGGCGAAAAAATAATAATTAACTCTGTTTAAATATACAGTTAATCAAAGACAATACTTGAGTATCGGGCATTAAATGTTCACTTTAATGAGATTGATTTGAATGGAGTTTTTTGATGGCGTTAATTTGAAAAGAGAATCCCCCGAAAGAAGATAATGGAATTAATCAAGAAATGGTCCATATTAATTAAGGCACATTCTTTATGCAAACAGAGGCTCCCGAGTGATTTGACTATTCTGGCGATTCAATGGGGAAACATATTATGAAATCTTCGCACACACTTCAGTTGAATAAAGTGAAAATATGCTTCAGAATATATCATCAATTGATTTCTTTAGGAGGAGATGACTCCGATCTGTTCCCACCCCATGCCATTGTAAGCCAATCTCTAATTGGCAGTTGCAACTAAACATGCTATGGTATCCTCTCTTTTGCTTTACACTGGCTCTTTCCAACACTCATCAAAGTCTTATGAAACTGAAACAACTGAAACATCTCTTTCAAACATCTCTTTAAAACATCTCTTCAAAACATCTCTTTAAAACTTCTTAAATATTAAAACACATGTTAAGTCAAATGTTTTTGTGGCAGTGATAAGGAAAATGTCATCTTAGGTCACATTCTAAGGGAATATTTACAACTAAAGGTAAGTTTTATAAACTTTGTTAAAACATTCAATTAAATATTATATTAAAATAAATAAATAAAATTCTTATATAATTGAATAAAAAATAAATAAATTTAAATGATTTAAAACTCAAATGAATACATAATTAAAGTATTTCATTGATTAAAGCATTATTATTATTCAGAAATTAGTGATTTATTAATAATTCAATACCAGCATTTGCAGTAAATGAGTCGCACCACTATTTGACTGTATATGTGATTGTTTAATAATGAATTTGACAAATTTTCTATTATTTTAATTGCAATAATTATGATTGAATTGATGAATGCATTTAGTATTATCTTTAATTAATTCGGCAGTTGAAAATAGTAATTGGAAATTGTAATTCTAAACGGACAAAAATGAACGTCAATAAAAATCTTAATCTCGAACATGTAAAACGGCCGATGAATGCATTTATGGTATGGAGCAGAGGACAGAGACGGAAGGTACAGATACGGTTAAATCGACACTACCATTTCATATATTAATTTTATGGGTAATTTAATAGATTGCACTTGAAAATCCAAAAATGCATAATTCAGAAATAAGTAAACGTTTAGGAAGCGAATGGAAAAATTTGAGGTATTATTTTAGTGAATTAATCATATTTAAAGCGTAATTACGATTCTCATTTTGATATGATTCTCATAGTGACGTTGAAAAACGTCCGTTTATAGAAGAGGCAAAACGACTTCGCGCGGTACGTTATCATTTCCAATTTGTTTTTCAATTTTCTAATACAATTGTGAAGATATTACATACACATACACATACACATACAATTCACATTAATCATATTCTATCGACAATTTACTAAACACTATTTATTATTTTTAAACAAATGTAACTGTAAACAGACGGAACACATTTATAATTTGATTTAATATTAATATATCATATCAATAATTAATGGTGCATTTGTCAAATACTGAATTAACAGATGCATATGAAGGAACATCCCGATTATAAATATAAACCCCGACGAAAGCCCAAACATCTCCTGAAAAAAGGTACTTTAACATATACATTTATCACTTCATAGCGATATTATTAATTAATTTTTCCATTTTTCCCACTCTATAGACAGATATCCCTTTCCCATGCCATACATTCAGGCCCCGATGGATTATTTAGGTTTTCAGGCGGCCGCAAATGCCTTTCCACGGGCTCTATTCCCACCGATAAACCCATCGTCGATTTCCAATTTTAACCCTTTTCACGATGCATATTTTCCAACATTCGAAGCGACGCGATCAGATATACTCGAATCATCTGTTGATCAACCGACAATGGGAGACCATCACCAGCATCACGTTCACGATAAAAAATTAAGAGGAGCTTTTGACATGAAAAGTCTTTTACTTTCGGGACACAATTGCAATACTAACACAGGATCTGCTATACCATGCTCTTCAGGCGCTTACAATTTCCTTATGCCATGCGGTTGCGGAATCCACAATCCCGTACCTCAATCGATTGGACTGTCGCCCTTTGGGATACCCTCAACTGCTGCATCCACATCAATGGGACTGTCTTCAACTGTGACATCTCAATTATATTCATCAGCAAAACTGCAACAGACTCAAAAAACAGAAGAAAGACATAAATCAATTTCCAAATCTCCTTCACCGGTGGGCTTTAGAGTGAGTCACCAAAGCAATTCTTCATCCTCCTCAAGTCCTTCGCCGATACCCGCGTTTACCGCATCCCATTTATTGGGACTCTATTCACATTATTTCACTAACGGTAAGAAACATATGTTCAAAATACATAACACTATTCAAACGAAATATTTAATTGATTTTGTAGCTGCGACCGGTGTTAGGCCTTTAGCGTCAACAAATGATATGAGTATTAATTTACCCCAAAAGTCATCATCAGCAATATTTGACTCTGGTATGTGATTTTTAATTAAATTTTATATAAATGAATATAGCATTTTAATAAAAAATAAGTATAAATATATATAAAATAACATATCATATTATTATTGTAAAGAATTTTAGTTGTGAGGTGTAAGTTAAGTAAAATTGATATTAAAATAAAAACGTCATATGAAAGCATTTCTATTATATATTATATTGTAACGTATAAGTAATGGAATTCTATAAAATGTATTCTATGAAATGTATTATATTGAATGAGATAATAATCATCCCATAAAAGTAATGGCAGTGACAGAAAAAACGTAAAATACACGGCATTGAATATCGATATACTTATATATAAGCTGTGGTGTGTTCACTTTGTGTTCACTTTTTTGGTGTAACACAATACAAGGTGCAAATTAACGAGATTCGGGGTCTATTATGTCAGCGGCCGGTAACGCCATAACAATGGAGTTCGCCCCATCATCAGATAATAGGCCAAACTTTCAATGGACCCGTTTCTTTTCCAGAGTAATATGCTTCGAGTGTAATAATACAGGTGAACTCAAGTGACACCTCAAAGTAACATTACCCCTCACTCATTCTCACTACGGTTGTCCGTAAAAAGACCGAATATAACAAAAAAATGCAACACAAACAGATAGAAAAACTGGTATCAAAGTTTGTACAGCGCGAACCGTTCCGATGTTTCCCCTTCCCATAGAATGTTATCATTTTTTTGACCGATTCGAATTTGTGTTTGTGTCATGTCTAAACGGGAACATTGTGTTTATATTCCCCGCATACTCTCGCCTCCAGTGATAGACATTTATTGTATGGTTTTATCAGAAACAATACGCCGTATGACAAAATGTCAAAACGGAAATGTCGGGTGATAATGGCTGTAGCATAATGGCGCAGCACAATACACTATGACATAATAATACCACAACCATCTGCATTGTGAATGTGAAAATCTTTCGGGAGGCGATGAATAACCGCGTATTTATCGTTATATCATACACATGCACATCGCAATATGCACTAAAAACATCATAACACCCGCTATAATATTAATTTATTCTTATAGCGATGGTAAAACCTGAAAAGCATTATATACTGATATTTACCTTTAGGCACTTTCATTTTTGAATCGCTTTTTCTATCATTATTCTAAGAATAAATATTATGATATTATTGAAATCGTATATTGCATTTTATATATTATATAATATATATATATACATATATATATACATATATATATTATACTAATAATAACTTATATTAACTTTAGTGTTTCATATAAAAGGGACATCATATAATAGAAAAATAAGAATTCACATTATATTTGTACAAAAATATACAAAAAAGTTACTGAATATTTCTTATAAAACATTGGTTTTTAATAAATAGAATTTCTTGATTTTCTATGCCCTCAAAGGAATGGGCTTAACTATGCTTTGATTACCTCCCCATTGAAACAAAGAAATGGTAAACTCAAAACAAAGAAATGCCCACTAAAAATCAATTACTGAAACTCACGACATAATTAATTAAGTTGAGCCTGTGTTTGCACATCTTTTACATTAGCAATGATGCAGTGAATAGTAAAGTAGCAATGAATTCAGTGAATTGCACGCCGTGTTTATTCGTTTATTATTTTTGGTGAGATAAGCATTTAGAAGTGGTTTTAAATAAACGCTTAAAACCCAATGCACTTTCGCACAATTGGGATAAGTGAAAAATCGAGCATCGACCAATCAACTAAATGATTAATTATAGCCGCGGGTATTTGAGTGTCTGTTAAAAAAGAAGAAAAATTAGAGGTAAAAAATTGAATTGAGTGAAGTAAAATGAGTTTATATTCTGATTACGTAAATTGTAATTGAATATTAGTGTTTTACATTTATCTTTCGGTGTGTTTTGCATTTATCTTTCGATGTGTTTAGCATCAATCGTTCGCACAGCTGCCGATGGTCAACATTGACAAAAGTTTAATCCAACATTTTTGTCAATTGTCATGTTCGTACATCTGTGGAAATAACTATTGACAATTAACTATAGCTATTGTATGGGTAAATACCCATACAATAACAAAATGAGAATAATATAGTTAAATGGGCCAACAATAGGTCCCGTCAATCATTTAGGATATATTCAACATATTAGAGACAATCATAGTTTTCATATCATAGTTTTTATTTTCATGTTTAGAATTGATAATAATAATAAATTACGGCGAAAATTATTCTTCAATTTACATTTGTCGAGGAAATTCAAACCTAATTCAAGGGTCTTTTGTAATAACAAAAACCTTCAAATATTGATGCTCTATTATCTGATTGATCCATTTCCAGTTAATCATTGGATTTAATTGATGGGTTTAAATGTAAAATTAATAATAATTTTAACCTCATTCTGAAGAAATTTTAACAATTTTAGTTGTGATTTAATAATAACCTATGATCATATTATATTGAATAATGTCGGCTGACGCTGTACAATATTATTACGATATTATTGACCATATTAAGGTTGAAACATAAATGGGAATTCATCAGTTACCGCCTCACGTTAACCAATGGCTATTATTGTTGGTATTTGATGGGATCAGAGCTGTCAGTATCGTATTGCATTAATCCATGACCACCTCTTTTACGTATATTGTACTTATATTGTATTTATATTGCATTTATATTGTATTTATTCTTTTGTACATCATCTTTGTCATTATTAATTAAAGACTAAGTTAAAGTCACGACTTAAAGAGCATGATACGCATTGAGTTAAGAGTAACGTTTTAAAATGTTAACATCAGGTTCGGTGAATCCCCTTCAAAAAGTCTTCTCTCGAAGAAGTATTTATCAAATAATCATCACGCTCCATCATCAGTAAGATAAATATGTTCTCTCCGTTTGAAACGATCACAGTTCACTAAAAAACGAACAGAAATTACATAATAAAAAATTAGTTTCTTTCAGATGCTAATTCAGTTCGTGAAAGGATCGCGTTAAGAAACAAAATAAAAAATAATTAATTTATTTAGTGTATGAATGCATTGAATACAGTGAATACAGTGAATACAGTAAATACCGTGAATACAGTGAATGTACAATGAATGCCTTTTTGCACATTCCCGATACTCTCTCAAAGGTTTCTCAAATGCATATTACCACCGCACCATTTCATCCATTGTAGAACTGTATAGGGAAGGATTTTATAGTTTGAAACCCATTATTTTAAGCGGGGATTGATATGAGTGACAATGTTTGATGCTATCGAAAATCTATTCACATTTCACATATAATCATTGGCTTCACATTGGGGCGTGAATGAAGTGTGTCAGCCAAAGAATGCAAAATTACAATGGTGATTTTTCATGAGATGCTCAATCAAGAATGGTGTACGTGTAAGACATGAATAGCTATGCATTGCATACCATAATTAGCATCTGCAATCAATTTATAGACATCCAAAATGCTAAGGACAGTGCCTCACTACTCCATGTTAAGCTGTACGTATGTTTCTCTATGTGTTTCTCTATGTAAAACCGCCGATCATATACCAGAGGCAGAAATGCACTCGACTCAAACGAGAAAATCCATTATAAACCGCAATGAGACCCCCCGCTGAACACCACTATTATTGAACCATTATAATATATCTGAGATCATTGGAAACAAAAGTAATAATGGTATTGAATATTACAGGTTTTGAGTCTTTAACCATTTCCGGTGCCGTACTCAATTCAATTTAATAGCCTCAAAAGATTGTGGGGGCGTATGGCATTAGACATAATGGTTCTAAACAAACATCTTAAAAAACTCATCTCTGCTGAGCGAACCCAAAATAAAGTCGTACAAAATAAAGTTTTCCGTAATAAAACCAATATGAACGGTTCTCTCTGTAGAGTCTCACTGTAGAATCTCACTGTAGAGTCTCACTGTAGGGTTTGCGATACATACACAGATATATTCAGACAATAAAAGTTGATGATGATGCTTTATTTTTCCGTGAGATTATTTCATAGACTATTATCTTATATTATCTCTTTTTATTCATTCTTTCACTTTGCATTTTCCTCTAAATCATGGCTCTAAACCATTCATATGATTTTATATATATCAATGAGAAGTATAATGTTGTCTTTTATGTGAGAATAATCGAGAGCTGAAAAAATGTCAAATGTGACTTTTTGTTTGAATGCCGCGTCAATAGTTAAAGGCCGCCGTACGAGAGATTTTAAATTACAAGGGAAACATGCTATACATGGAGTCGCTCCAAATTACAGGGGTCCCGATACGTCAAATCACTGTGCAACAGTGAAAAGGTGGAAACACCGGCAGCTAAAGATACACTCGGTTCTGATGGTGGAAATGCCAAACTCATTTCACTGCCGTCTCAATATATTGCAATACCGAACATTATTGCCTCTTTAGTGTTATAAGAGGTGCAAACATCGTGTTACAATGAATTACATTTTACACTTTAATTTTATTCTATGTGAGGGGACGTTTTATACACTTTATACACTTTGTTGCACTCTCATCATCTCTCACTGTAAGGAATTGTTGAACATCTCTAAAGGGCATTTACATTTTCAAGCCTTTTACTGGCGTTTTATTGCCAAATGAAAGACAATTAAAGGATTATTAGTGAATTGTAAAAAACGGAGAAAAGTGCCCTCAGCTAAAGTAATGATGTTGACTCAACTAATAGAATTGCAAATGGAAATTTTAGAATTTGTCACTTTACAAATAAAAAATAACATTTTCGAGTTTAAAACTTAAATATGTTTTTAACAAAAACTCGTGTAAATGAATCATGTCCAAATCTACAGAGGACTGTTGCTGTTCACGAAGGACTGAAATATGTTCCTTATCAATAGAGATCAAAATGTATTGTTTTCAAGTCAATGGAAAACATTTTGAGCATATTTTACATTAAACCATAAATTTTTATCTCTTTTGATGAGGAACGTGTTTCAGTCCTGAGTGGACAACTCTGTATTTCCATTGTTATTAACTTTTTAGTATGTATAAGAAATACAAATTTTACAGTACAGAGTTTGTTAATAATCATATTCATACATATGTATATAGCTCTTTATTTTTTTCTAAATATTAATTTTAATATTCATAATTAATGATACACATAAACCCCTCTAGCGTGAATAACTTCTCTAACGTAAACAAAGTCTTGGGCTAAAGTCATATTAATCTTTGCTATTTCAACCTCTCTTACGTAAAAATCTCTTTATCGTGAACAACAATTTCCGCCGCAATATGGTCACATTAGAGGGGTATAAGTGTATTATCACTCAACTAATTTTTAGGAGTTACAGTTATTAGTCAGTTTCACACTTCCATCACAGACATTTATGATCTCTCATATATGACTGTAAGCACTGTTAGATTATTTCCATATTAATACATAACCGATACATATAGGGTTGCCAACTCTAAAACTGTTGAGACCTGGACTTTTACACCTCCTCACCTGGACAACCTGGACATTTTGATCCATTTACCTGAACAAAAATCTGGACACATTTTGCTTTTAATTGAATAATTAAATTATCATAATTACTTTTTAAAGGGGTAATTTTTCTGTATTTTTCACAATTTTGAAATCAATTGAATTAAATTTCAGTATAACATTCATAAAAATGTTTATTTTGATTGGAAAAAAATAACATTAAATTAATATTGAATTTATTTGTACCCCAAAGTTTAAAACAATGCACCGTAGCGCTATGAAATAATCACTTTATAGTCTTTATTTAATTTACACCTCACCTCACCTCACCTCACCTCACCTGGACATTTTGCGTTCAGGACAAATGGGTCTAGGTCTGGACAATCCAGGCCAAACATGGACAGTTGACAACCCTAGATACATATGTTTCACATTCCATTTCGTTGCATGAATAATATTTCCTTATAAAAAAGATATTCCCATTGCAGCAATTGTATGCCATTAATCACTGTCTTAGCACATAACAGTCGCGACATGCAACTTCAACATTTGTATTTATTCCTATTTTAATAAATTAGTTATTTTATAATAATAATTATTGTTAAATGCTATAAATTTTATTCATTTTAACATCAAATTTATTGATAATTATTGTTGACAAATGTTATGGCAAAACTCATCGCGAATATATATATATATACACACATATATGTATATATAATATTATATAAATATATTTTTATGTATTTAAACACAATTACCAATAAAAATTTTATAATTGAAATGAAATATTTAATGCTTCGTTAAATGTATTTAAATTTCACTTTTAAATTAGTCAATGAACAATTTTTTGTAAATGTGACACAATGTGACATATTTTTTTGCTCAATTGTTTGGATGCAGTAAATTACATGTGTACTTTTTGTATTAGGCGCGGTTATTATTTGGTAAAATAAAGTATCGGATTTTTCGTAAATACTCCCTCTTATACTAGCCAATGGTCTTACATTCGGTAGTGGCAATGGTCTCGTACAAATACACATAAACCTCACCTCATTTGCACCCCGTATCTTTTGAATATTCACTATTTTTCACGCATTTCTAAAGTCATTAACCACTATAATAGCATATTTTAATACTCATTTCTTTTGCTTATCCATTACTTTAGTCAACTTTTTACAGGACAATCGTGTCAAAAAAGGTGAGGTTTGAGTGTAATTGATTTGTACAATAGAAAAAGCACTTATGCATTAGAAAAAAAACAAGTTTCAAGTTTCAGTACTCATACAGTAAAAGTTTATTTTTTCATTTACACATGTAATACATTTACATTGTATTTTTGACTCTTTTTAAATCAAAATGCTATAGAATTAACAATAAATAAATTAAGAATTTTCCGTTTTAAACTAAATTCCTCCATAGAATGGTATCCTGAAAATTAAATGTAATATTCTATAGTGTTTTAGGTATGCATTCCAATAAAATTTAAAAAAACATCATATCTCGAGATAAGTGCTTTATCCATTGTACAACTATTTGGTAAAAATAAAAATATTACATAAAATAAGTGTTAAAATCATCTTTGAATTTCCTTAAAATTCTAATATCGGAGATGATATTCTTAAAAATAAAATAATAATTTAGATTTATATTTTAATAGCAATTGATTTTCATTTTAAATTTTTGATAATTCCAAAATGGTTATTTTCAACAGAATACTTTTTTTTCTGTAAATAAGACCATAAGACATAAGACCAGGTCTTATGTTGGGTACAATAATTATTATTCCATATTCTTCATTTTTCTAATACAAAACCCGGTCTTATTTATGGAAAAATCCGGTATACATTTTTAAAAAGTACGAAATGCGTTAAATCCTTTAAAGTACTCAAAGAACGTTAAAAAGCATTACAAAACATATTTTGTCTATAGAATTGTATTACGTTTGTTGCATTGTGATGTGATTAACTTAAGAACAAGAAGATGATCGTATTTCAAATCAACATTAGCAATAATGAAAAGACCCTAAAAATGCACCTAAAGGCACCTAAAGGCACCTAAAGGCATCTAAAGGCATCTAAAGGCATCCAAAAGCATCGTGTTACACTTTCACTTTTTTCACCGGTTTCTTTTGACATCCTTTGTTAAGAGCTTATTATTTAGGATCACTCAGTGCAGGAAATAACATTTCAAAATAGAGAAAAGAGATTAAACTGTGCGAATATACAGACACATTATGTTTCACTTTTGTTGTTAAATCCCACATGAATAAGATGCTCGCAGTGCAATGCCAATCACAAAATAACTGAAAATGGCTGTGAAAACACTATTAATACTCATACAATTGTATAATGTGAAAGTTTTGCGAAAATTGAGATTCCCGTTTCTGACGTTTTATCGCAGCCTCTGCTGTCCGTTTTCCCCCATTATATCCCTTATCTAAAATACTGTATTAACCAAAAATATATATCAATGAGCAAAATGACGTATAAATAGGGGCATATTGTGTGAGAGCATATTGTGTGAGGGCATACTGTGTGAGGGCACTTTTTGGTAATGAAAAATTGAAACCGTTACGAGTGATGTTCGGTGATGAGAATAGAGGGAAATGAAAATCTCAGATACGGTCATATTCACTCTCAATTCAAATTATATACTTCAATTATAATGATAATAAAACCCGCTTCAGACTCACTTAATATGCATAATAAATTCAATGGTTTCCAATGTTTTTATAGCCGTGTTTTTGAATGAATCCATTTATCTCATACTCCTGATATAGTTTGTATGCATAACATGGGCATTGCAGTGTCGAAACCAAACAATTGGACTGACAGTAAATTGCATTAACTTTGGAAAATGCTGAAATGTGTGTGATGCGGAGATTATTAAAGATTGAAGTTTGTGTAAAAATAGAAAAAATGAAATTGTTATTTCAAAGTCCCACGATGTATTTGGATGCATGAATCTTCTCTAATGCAATCTCTAATGCAATTTGTTGTGCATAGAAATAGAAATAGAAATACAAGAGTATGGATGTTAGAGAATGTTAGAGAAAAGTGTGTGTTTTCCCATTCTACACGTGTGTATAGCTACGATTGTATAGCATTTTTCTTGACTCTTATATATTATATTCACTATTATAGAGCAGAGATGATCATTCTTAAATAAGCCTAAAGTCTGACGCCAAAAATATACCATCATTTTCGACCCTCTTTTTTGCGAGCATTGAAATCTATTAAAAGCGGAGGACCCTTTTATATAAATATGAATTTCAAAAGTGATCGAAAATGAAAGTTCAAACTTTTCTCTTCTGTCATAGTGAATGGCAACTTTGAAGATTGAATGATAAAATATGGCTCCTGTCAAGTGGTGTCTGACAATAGATGAGAATGACTCTTAACTATAGTCACTTTAAAGGAGTCACTACAACTGACTATAACTGATTAAAATATTTCGATCTCAGTTATTGTTGAAGATTTTAGTGGTAATTCACACACCATTCTCTGACAGAAGTTTTCACTGAAACTTATTTTTCAATTGAAAAAAGTTTTTACTGAAACTTTTTTCCTCAAAACTTAAATCGTTTTCAATGGAAGTGAATTTTAAATGTCATAATCAAAATATGAAAGTGAATGGCGACAAACTTTAGAATTAATGTCATACGCTTCAATGAGATTGAGTTTTGCGTAAGAATATCATTAAAGAATTCATAACATAACAAGAGAATTCTTTTTATTCATTTTTGGCCCATTCGATACTCCCTTTACTTTCCTGTGTCGAGTTACTTCTGTTATCACCTAATGAATTTTGTCATTATAAACCATCCCTATTATTTATCATCTGTCCCTATATCCGTTCACAAATGGATCGTGATAAAAACGCAAATATTTATAGCTAATTATGGGGCATTAGTGAAAATCACGTAAAATACATTAAAATACATTAAATGTACCACGAGAAGAGATAGTTTTTTATGTTTTAGTTTTTTATATATTTTTATCGAACTCCACACTTTAGTTCCGATTTGGAATAAAACAGATATTCCGAAGTGCGTGAGTCTCGCGCTGCACAAAGAGAAGTGTGCTCAGCCATTCACTATCTTTGGCAGTCTCGAGTCGGGATTCGATATCTGTACACTTCCGTTGTTATGAAAAAGAAACTCTGTTCGGAGCAATATGTGATTGACAGTGAGTATTGTGCTATTTCTTCATATGTACATGTATATTCACGTGAAGCATCAGCATCGCACATCACTCTGAATGTGCAAACAATGAAATCGATGGCGGTTTTGTTATTCGTTTTTCTTGAGGCTATTTTGTCAGTCACAGGGTCTACACCACAGTTATTGGCATACATTGGCATACACGGATCCTCTCATGGGATGAATTTTAATAAAGTTGTTCAAATAATCGACTCTCGACACAAACCCGGCACAAACCTCAGCACAAACCTCACCAACAATTATTACAGTGCACTCATGCAATCAACCGAATGCTACAATACCCTATGCTACAATATCCTATGCTATAATATCCTATGCTACAATATCCTATTCATAAGTTGAAGATATCCCTTTTCGTGTTATAATAGCGTTAGAATGTATACACCGGTATATACGACTTTATATGGCAATAAGTTTTGGCACATCTCTTTTTTGATTGAAATATTGTATTTGGAAAGAGTGCGATAACAAAACAAAGACATGTTTGTCGATGCGAACTCAGGTTTTATTGCATCGACAATGACAAACATCAAAAAGTTATTGCATTGTGATTCACTATGATTATATACTCTTTTTCCCTCACAATATCTTCAGTAATATCTTCAGTAATACCTTCAGTAATATTCGTTTTTTAGAGCACCGCTGAAATTATAGCGCTGAAAGAAATTAATAAAATCAACATTCTCAGAGAGAAGAAAAGAATGAAACAAATGTTGGTTTAAGTTTCATATTTTCGAGTCACACTCGAGTAATCTCTAATTCAAGTGTTCATTTGATGGTACTGGAGGTGTGTCCATTACCCCTCTCATGTGTAATATTGTTCTGGTAATATCATCATTATAAAAACCGTATTTACTCCCGTGGCCATGAACTGTGGAATATAATTTCGTGTGACAATCCCATTCAACCCGAATGTTCCCGTTGTTTGGTTAAGAAAAGACTGACTTTTGTTTCATTTTGCCATTTCCAATTGCATTATGTGTGCGAAGAGTGAGAATATAAAAACTGCGGTTTACGTTAACGCATCACCGCTTTCAAAGACTACAATTCACGGAAAGATTATACTATAGTCCTATGAAAAGACATAAAAAGTAATTATTGAAGGAACTAATGTAAGCGAAAAAAGATAGGAAAAGGACGAACAATTTTTAACTGTGACAGAAATTATGTTATACGTTATTATATTTAGTGTTAACTCAACCAATCGGGTCTAAGGAAATGATTATATAAAATTGTATAAAACATTAATTAATTAATAATAAAATTAACAATAAAATTAATGTCATAAATAATTTTACAATAAAAACAATAAATAATTTTCAAATAAATAATGGAGAATTTAATGCATTTATTGCACAATCCATTGAATAATTCAATACACAATTCTTGGCTCAATTCATTGCACAATTCTTATTTGAAAAATGCACCGACACTTTAATAAATGCGTTATTTATTATTATTTTTCATACACTCATTCTCCTGAATAATGATAAAAAATTAATCAAATCTCATAAAAGTGGTTATGGATTTTTCAGAACTTTATTATGCAGTAAATAATATGCTCCATGACTGCGGCATACAGAGCAGTGTACTCTAATATGAGAACCCAGAGATGGTCTATTAAAGGTTATGACCCGACCACTACTATAATATGAGCTGTGAAAATCCATTGCGAAATATATACACTCAATTCTCGTTTTTGCTAATACATGTTTATGTAATAATAGTGCTTTTGTAAAAAGAAAATTAAAATTCAATAAATATCTGTTATCGTATCTAAAATTTCCTATTTTCGTAAGTATATCATTAACGTTTATTCCCGAAAAACTAAAACACAAACATATGGGGGATTCGCCTGTACGTATCATCTCAATCTTAGGGTTTCAATGACATTTTCAGCTTTCAGTTATATTGACCATCAAATTATATTGATGCCCTTCGTCAACAGTGCCTCCCCAATCATCGTTAATAGCACCACACTCGACGCGTAATGAATAACTGCCTCCTTTAAGAGGATTAAAGTACAGCGGCATTTTCATGAACCAATTCTAATATCACGCGACCACAGATCTGCGATATTTCTTTATTTGTGGTCCGTACTGTACCATCGTTATTATTTTTATGACGGGATTCGCGTCGGGGGTTTTGCTTTAAAATTGCTATGATAAGTTTGTTCTGCCGGAATCAATTGTTCGACTGACAATTGAAAGAATTGCACATACGCCAAAACATGCATCCATATACATCCTCCTTTTTAAAGAATGCCATAGTATGGGATAATTGCACAGCGTTCACGTCTCGACCCAAATGTAGAATCACATACCACCATTGGAGATACTATTAAATGCATGACTTTTGCAAATTGTGATATTTTAGTTAATAACAGCATTCATTATTATTTAATTCATAGGATGACATGTTTTGGGCGTATTTAGTATAGACCCGTCTTATATGTGTCTCTCTATCTTAATATTTCCCATTGAATGGAGCAATACACAGCAATACACTGCATTTTTCTCCAGCATTTGTGTGTGTAGAGCAATCATACAAATACAACAATGGAAGCCGTTGTGATCGAGAAAATGGTTCGTGTATCAAGAAAAAGTAAGAAAAGCAAAGGTGTCAATGAATAGAGCTAATGCAGCAATGGTAAAGAAACAGCTTTTGTCACGTCAGCTTTACTTTCGCCGGAGAATACAATAGTAAACCACAAACAATGCATTATATACGAAGAAGGGCTTTGCTTCACAGCTTATGTGGCCCCTTATACCATAGTATACCAGAGATATGAATGCAGTGGACGCCCCAACAGACCATTGTACGTGATCCTCTTTTCCCATTCAACGACTTTCTCTGCAATTCTCTCCAATATTAAAGGCTTTAAGCATCGTTATCTTTCTATTGGAAAATCCCGCGCTCCAAAGAAGATGATCCGTACAAAACTGGTGGTGGCAGACCACGATAACGCTACAACACAAATGCTGCAATACTCAATGTTATTTCACCCGAAAATACCACAATTCAAAAGTGACGACTCTCGCAACCATCAAATTTATTATACTTTAATGTGTAAATATACTCTTTCAATTTTATAATAGAGTTTCGTAATTATGTCATATGACATTACAATATAAATCTTGGTTCTGTCAATATAATGGTATAATTGTATTCTATTATTCAACTAAACTTATAAATTATTTTTGAAAAATTCTCAATGCAACAATGAAATAATAATACCCCTGACAATAACACTTTATTGTATAGCACCTCACTAATGCCCCAAAGAGTAAGTGAATTGATATTATAGAAAATAGCATTAAAAGCTGCTTTTGAATGATACGAAAGAGCTTCTGTTGGATGAGGATAAAAATATGCAATGTTATGTTGTATTTTATATTTCCCCTCTCTTAATATAATATATAATATCAGCAGTGTGCAGTTTTCTATTGAAAATATATCAGCAATTCTTTTGATAGTGCAACAATGGATTGCAGAATTCCTAAAGAGCAACTTTATAACTTGGATTGTTATGTTAAAATTGCATTTATGCCCTTAACACAGGAACATTGTCATTTGAATCTGAAAAGGGTCCGTCTTCCGGATTTTTGTAGACGTCATTTGTCACGACTAAGGATACTAAGGATATTGTATTGGATATTGTATTTACAATACAAAATAACAATTCCTTTCTTTTCAATAACAGATCCAAAGCGCCACCATTTTCCCATAGAAGATTGATCGACCAAAAAGGACCTCATCATTGTCCTTACACAATACATGATTTCGCGAAGAGAGATGCTATTAGCAAAGGGCTCTATGGTTTCAGACCCGTCTCATCTGAACATTGCCATCATTGCCATTGTTGCATTGATAAATCCCTATACATCTGTTTGACAGGGGTTCCTTATAGGGAGTGACCTCAGAGCTTTGATACTTTGTGTAAAGTTTCAATGCAAATTTACAAAGTGAACTAAAGAAGAATATATCGATACCATTGATTCCATTGATGCGTAATCCCAATGACATTTTCGGTTCATTCCCTCCTCTTCTGTGCACCATTATTGTACTGAATGTTACACACAATTCACTAAACCATCGAAACTCAATACGCCACCATCGCCATCAGCGAATCGCTGAGACCGTTGCAAACGAATGCCCAATTGCAGATGAAAAGGGATGTCTCACATAACAATACCGCCTACAGTTGTATGCTCATCGGAGTCGTACCTAAACGATGTGTGATATGATCACAGTTGTGGTGAGAACTCTCCTCTCATATACACAACGACAGTACTCGAATCATTCAATTCGATTCTTCCATTTGAATACATTGCATTTAATAGCATTTGCATTTAAAGCACGTGAATCAAAGTTATTCTGTTATTAAATTCAATTATCATTAAGTGAAGTGAAAAATAAAGTCAAAATGACGATGACAGCGGTTTTATCCAAAAACAATGATCATGTCAAAAGGCCAATGAATGCTTTTATGGTAAGTTTTTACTGTAATTATTTTTTATTTATAATATTCTAGAATAATGATTTCAATAATTTTGTTAATTATTAAAATCATATAAATATTGAGCGATCATTTAAATATTATTGCAAAACTCAATTAAATAAATGCGTAAATTATTACATATGAAAGTATTAAATGTCATGAGTATTCCGATCGGTCAATTGAATCGATAGAAATTAATTTAATGATTCGATTTGAATTTTTAAATTAACGATTACAAAAATCAACGACAATTATAATCATCGTTATGACTGAAATATTTATATTGATTTTGTAGGGATTTAAGAATTACAATAAAAAATAAATAATACTTAATTAAAACTCTATGTAATGCAATGTGATTATAATTAAATGTATTCGATTCTATCTTAAGTAATGAATAATTTTATGATTTTCAAAAATAATAATTAAGTACATTTCGCTAAAATTGACCATTAAAAAGTATAAAATATATTTGAGTGCATAACATAAGTTTGAAAAGAGTCGCGCAAATTGATTAACACTTCCATTGCTATGATATTATGATAGGTATGGTCACGCGGGCAGAGGAGGAAAATGGCACAGGAAAACCCGAAAATGCATAATTCAGAGATCAGTAAGCGTCTGGGAGCGGAATGGAAGCAATTGACAGAGTCTGAAAAGCGTCCATTCATAGACGAGGCAAAGAGACTTCGGGCCTTACACATGAAAGGTAAGGATGCAATTATCATGTCTCATTGCACAGGCTTATTACTTATTATAGCGTATTGACAGAGCCGCTTGAGTCGAAAGAATGCTATGCTTAGGCTATGATAGGCAATGATAGCGGGGGAAGTGTGAGACACTTGAATAACGTATGCTTTTTACTTCCTTTCCTCTAAGAGCATCCCGATTACAAATACAGGCCGAGACGCAAACCCAAACCAATGGTTAAGAAAGATAATGGTTATTTACCGAACGCACAGTATTTGAACCATGCCGCTGGTGGTTTCGACCCTTTAGCACGTTTCTCGACATTTGTTCCCGATTCGCTAATGCCGGGTCTATCGCTAGAGAGTGAGAAAGCAGCAACAGCACGATCATTCCCTCTCACAGTACCACCATTGTACGCATCTGGACACATGAGTAGTGCAGTTGCCAATGCTGTCAAACTTCGCAACGATCCCCTAACACCTGCCGTAATGAAAACAAATAGTGATGCGTTTGGCAATCTTTGTTTTTCGCCATCATTTTACTCATCATCAGCTGCGAGTTCATTATTATCCACATTATCAGCGCATTCGCATTTGGGTCATCCCCAGAGTCACCCCCATCCGTACGCGATGCATCCCAATTGCGGGTACATTCCATCACCACCATACTCTTTCCCACCGGTAACCACGTCAATGGCCACATCTATGGCCACATCAGCCCTTTCTGCAGATCTTCGTAATAATCCGTTTGCAGCGGCTTATCTGATGATGAAACCAGAAGAACGGTTGTCAAATCTGCCAAAACTCGCGACACCCCCGGGCATTGTTTAGCTCTTTAGATGTATAAATACGTGTTTTGGCAAACTTTTGTTATCAATTTGCATGCCGTGATCCTCAAAAGTAGTCGATGAAACTATCAATTAACTTTTATCCGCTCACAAAAGCATTTAATTAGATTAACAAAAGCATCATCGTAAGTTCCTGCTTTACTCTGCATTATACAACAATTATACAACAATTGTTGCATTTATTTTGGTGAGAATAACCTTTAGTGCCAATTTCCCAATTAAATTGTGAGAAAAGGAAAAGACTAAAGTTGTCTCATTCATAGTATAAATGAAATCATTCATAATATAAATTAAGTTAGCATCAGATAATTAATTAGGTGCTCACACTGTGTATTTCAGTATTTCAAGGATATAATACTAATAGTGTATTCAACCGGTGACCATTAATATCATTAATATCATCATATGTTACAATAATGTATATAATATTCCATTGAAATGAGCGCCGTCATATTCGGATAAACAAAATCATTGTGTTGGTAGCATTTATTGAATTAATTACGTAATTGTATGCTACAATTTAAGTGAATTGAGTAGAAATGTGAAAATAATTTTTTATTTTGTAATGAGTTAAATTTTTCTGTTATCGAAATGTGCCATATTATTATTATGTACGTTATTATGTACGTTATTATGTGTATAAAGCAATCAAATTTGCTATTTGAGTTCCTTTTGTAATATAAATATATAATACAAATCAAATGATTCGCATGTATGTTCATTATAATGAGTATTAACATGAAATAAAATGAAAAATTTACAAATGAATGTGTATAATCGAATAGGAAAATCTCAAGTGTTATTAGATATAATGTTTTTTTCATTTTCCGGCTCTTTCCTGAGAAATATCAAAGGACAAAAGCGGTACACAAACATTGTACCGATACAAGAACAGTGTCTTTGTTATAGTATCTCTCTCATTCTCTCTCCTTTCTTATTATTATCACCGGAGTTGTCTCAAAAGCAAACACTGCAATGATGACAATTGTAAAACGCGATATTTTGCAATAATAACACACAAAGCTTATCACTATTGAGTATTGAAAAGCATAAGTTACCGTATGTTTTACCGTATGTTTCTCTGCGTTTACTCTGCATTATGCCGGTCTTTATTTAGTTTTTATTGTATCATCGTATCTCTTTTGAAAACGAATTTTTCTAAATGAATTAGGGTTAAAAAGGGAAAATAATGTCAAAAGGAGGGAACATGAGTGACAGTATGACGCGTCATGTTAACCATAAGCAAGCAATAGTTACAATGGTCGGGTTTACATTGCTAAAAAGAGTGTAATCAGCATTGAATTAGAATTAAAAGAGGAGACAATTGTGCGTTTAATGAGCTCTATTGTTAACGGTGACAAAACTAAAACCATTTTTGTCACTATCATGATGATGATGATGACGGCAATGATTTCATACTGTTGTGCCTCTGCTAATGCTGTTGTTGATGATGATGGCATAGCTTATTCTTTCACTTGAATGCCGTTGGGATACAATGAGGACACGTTTTTGTTGATGGGAAACGCTGTATTAAACTCCGTAATACTATTGAATGTATTTTGTCAAAATAAAAAATGAAATTAAAGTTGCTTTTGTGCGAAAGTGAGAGTATAGTGTAATTGTGTATGTGTGTGTGATTGTGATTAGTGTCCTATTGTATGGGCACCTCCAATATACGGTCAACAGTCACGGCAGTTCTGCCACTAAATTTTACTCTATTGTCAATTTGTTGGAGAAGCACAATGGTTAATCGGCCACAAAATGAACACTTATAACACTTGCCATAGTAAAGCCATAGTAAAACCAATTGTGTGTCCAAAAGACCTCACATAAATCGAAAATTACGAGAAACACAATTGCATCATCATTTGGTCATGTTATTGTGTATATTATTTTGTATAAATTCGACAATATTCATCAACAATACATATCGGGACATAATCATAATACAGTAGGAAAAAAAGTAATCGTTTATTGTGATTATTTGGCGCACACCGACACAAACAAAATATATCGAGAATTTAGATTTTCATAAGAATCCATTGTTGCATAAGTGACTCATCTTGAATTATCAGTACAGCACTGATTGCGGTAATCTTCGGCTACCTATGAACGCATAATCCCCAATTGAATGAATGTTTTGTTTGATAGTGTTTGATAGTGTCATTTCACCCGATGTAAATCTATTAAATGTAAAGTTATTACCGACGGTGACAGAAATTTTCATAGAATCTCATTTCATTGAGTCTTCCCCGGGACTACAAACATTTGTAAAAACTGTGCTTTCATAACTGTACTTTAATGGCAGATTTTTCATATAATAGTAATGCTATAACTTTGTAAATTACGTTCAGTTATTAGACGTGCAAATATTATATTATATTATATTATATTTCAAATTTATTTTTAATGTGCTTTAAAATCATTTTAAATTTAATTAATGATTTTTATTTTACTAAAAGTAAAAGGAATTCAAATTTATTAATATGCGGCAATTATTTATATAAAAAATGATACATTATTAATTTTAAATAAAAAATAAACAGAAATGTCAAAGGCAAACATGATAACTTTATTATAATTTTTAGATCAGGTTAAATATAAAGAAAATCTGATAAAGAAAATTTCATTTATCTATGAAACTGTTAGTGTTTAACTATGAAAATGTTAGCGTTTTGATTTTCTATGAAAAGGAATTCTGTGAAAGTTTTGAAAATAAAAAGATTCTATGGAAGTTCATTACACGATCACCGACACTCGATTACAAATTATCATTGCGTCCTTATCATTGCCACTTATATATTAAACAATTGCATTGTTCGGTATACCTTTTTACTTATTCGATATGTAAGCAAATAATACAAAAGGTAAAAGAACCGACACTTGAATTGATTGGAGATTATATTTAACTATAATAATAAAGCTTTTGTATTGATAAATTTGAATTGTGGAGATTAATGTAAGAACAACACTTTAAAGAGGAAAGTTAAGAATTGGGAAATGTGTGGTTTAATGCAATAATCGCAACAATCGCAACAATCGCAACAATCCCCATCATCGTCGAGCGCCAATATTTATATACATAACTTGGATTGCACTTTATATAAAGTGTTCACGAATTTCCATTATATAATGGAGAAATGACGGGTTTTGTTAGTAGATTAATGGTTCTGCTTCGTCTGTGACAAAAACCATTTATGGATAATACTTTTCTATTTAAATCGGTATACATATATATATACCAAAAACTTTCAAACACCATACTGTATTCGATTGAAAATTCGCAGCAACACAATGAATAAATAAGTTGCAATAGGATTGTCCTTTTATAGCATTCACCATTGAAAAGTAGCATCACATATGCGGGAATATACGGCAAAGTATGGGAAAGTATGGCAATATATTGCAATCTCTAATAATAATTCAGCACAAAGGACCTAATCTTTTATATAAGAAAAATGTAAGAAAATGTGTTTTAGAAGTTTTCATTATATTGGGTTTTATATGTGCCTTTCACTGTAAATTTATCGTACATATGCATTTTCAAGTTTATTCATAGCGCTATCACAATTGTGTTATTATTAAGAGGGGGTAATTATACCCGACAAAAATCATTGTAATCTGCATTCAGAACCAATATATTGAGACTCAATCTCAATTGAATGAATAGGCTCAACTGTGTGAGAGTCCATTGCTGATGCTGTTATTATACATCTAATTCAGAAGGGCTCTCAATGGCATTGAACAGCGTAACAATACAATACCGGCACTTCTCATTGAAAACGGCAATATTTGGCCATTCAGTTTTGGGAACTTAACATACTGCACGGGTGTTAACGAACAACAATGCAACTTAAACGCGGTTATATAGTTGGGGGGTCCTTCAAATAAAAAGTATAAAGGGACCCAATATAATGGCACCCTATGGAAGCAACTTTAGTGACTGACAGCATTCTATTGTAGCACATTGTGGTGCATTTGTTATTGTTAATAACGCAAATGCGGATGTGAACTAATATCAGTTGGAATAAGCATTATCTATTCACGCGTTAATATTGTAACTTATATTATATCGCGCATAAAAATATTATAATTTCATATGTATATATACACATATATACACATATATATGGAATGATGTGATGGGTTTGCTCAATGATGTTCAATTTTGGCGGTGCGAAGGGGAGGGTTATGTTTAAATTTTTGCGAAATATGATAGATTAATATAATGGCATTTTATTCATCACGTGAATTCGAGCGCATCACTTGAACCATTCACTTCAAAAGAGTGATCCGCCGAATTAGAAAGAGAGAGACCACAAACAAATCGCAATCAGAACATTATTGAAAGAGGATCATTAGATAAATATTATATGAATGGGTCAGTGTGGTCAGTGTAGGACTATAACTATGATGGTGGAGTAATAAAATCAACTCGTATTGAGATTGTGACCGTCGTACTCATTGTAAGTAAACATCTGAAAGCATCGGTTGTGGCGAAATGAACTAATAATATGTCAATAATAATCGTAATAATAAAGATACGATACGATGCATGACTTTGAGCGGTAATATTATAAAATAGAATAATCATGATGAAGAAATATATAAATGGAATGGTATTGATTGGCAAGTTTAAGATGATTCAAGTGGTGGAATAAGGATGACGATGGTCGTAGTGACTGTCGTCATCAGGGTTCGGATCTAAATGGATGAGACTCATTGATGCGTCTCTCTGTTCATCTCTTTGAGGAATCCTTTACAGGGTTTGAGTGTGAGTGAAGGCGATATCTTTCACGTATATATGTGTTTGATACAAAGCGCTTTGATACGCGTGCAGAGGCGCTATTTATTCTCTATTCATAGGGATTGAAAAGCTCTTCGTACTCCTTTTCATCGCCAAAGACCCGACTGAATGGGTTTTCAATTTTGCCCAAACAATACGACCCGATGGAGAAGGGACAATACGCAAATCACGAACAATGGGGCACCACAGCATGATCTTGTTACACTCGCTAATAATAAGCACCGATTTCGCTGTGAATGCGAGCATTTGGCCCAATGTCGCATCATTATAACATACAACAATAGTGGCTTCGCGCAGTTTCTCTCTCCCTAAGCTCTTTTTCTTTACAACATACACCTCTAGTAAGCGATTTCATCCCCCCATAGTTGCACCTCTATTCCTATTTCATCTCAGGCGTGCTCTATTCACAGCCGTTGTATTCGTTGCCTTTGCACGGTTCTCTCTCTTCTCTCTCTACTTGAACATCGCATTACTCTACGCCTGACCGATAACTTTCAATGCTTTCGCCTCTCTCTATTCAAATCCCTTAAAAAGGTTTTCACACACAATTCTCTAAGAGCATAGATTTATATAAAAATGTTAAAGATACGCCCGATATATGGATATATATGTATATATATATGCACGTATATATGTATGTATATGCACCTTAAGGAATATATGTCCGATATGAGTGCTCTCGAAGAAGTTATTCAAATGCTACAAAATTTCCGTTAAAAATCTAATATAAGTTTAAATATTTCATTTTATATTCAGTTTTGAATATGTAACCTCAACCATTGCGTTGCATCGGGTTATATATTGGGGTAGGAAATGATCATCCAAATTATATTTCCATTCAAATATATATTCACTTTTCACAATAAAATCAAAATGATAAAAGGAATTGAATGGAACATTCTTATTTATAAATGCGAAAAATTGAGTAATGAATAGAAAATAAACGCAAATTACCATAGTACAATAACAATTTCCCTTAAAATTTCCCTTTAAATTGTATTGAGATAATTAATCTGCACCCGAAATTGGTTTATTTAAAGAGTATACCATTGGATAAAACTGTGACATTTTTGCAGTGCTTTGACAAATGCTATTCTTCCGCTACTGCCAAATAATGCATTGTATTTTTGGCTTTTTCGACTCATCCCATTCCTATGCCTATTGTTGGGACAGAGAAAAGTGCGCTTTTCACTTGCAAATGTCAAATACGAATGAAGCAGAGATTCAGACTCAGCTCAACTCAGAGAGTTCTTTTTTCCGGAGGAATCGGGGAGAAAAGAACTTCTTTTGAGGAGCATCGGAGCATTCATTGAAATTGTATTTCGAGAACATTATAAGTCAAATAACAACCAAAAAACACTGTATCCGAACACATCATACACATTTTACTACTGTTAAAAGGAATGCTTACATCTCATAAACACTTTTAACACCGGATAAATTAGAAACTCAATATGAATATATACTTTTGAGTAACTCATAGAGACATGATACTTAATGTCGAATTAACAAACAAAAGAGAGTGATGACACCCTTTTTATTAGCGCATATTAGTGAATATGAGTGTATGTGGTGTATATGATACATCGTATATATGCATATGATAATGAAAATGCGTTCTCTTTGGTTCCAACAGCCATAAGAGCCTATTATTTAAACGATATGCAAAAAGAGGGGGAAAAGTGAATAAATTGCATGCGTTTTATCATCACGAAAATTTAAAGCATATAAAGCATATACACACAAATATAGCCCAACACAATGAGAATATTCTTATTGTGGAACAGAGGTTCTATTGTCGCACCTTTACGTGAGCTTTTGTGTCGAACACATCGGAAACAAAACGGCAGAATACAGTGAATGAACGCTATTGTATCGCCGGTATTCAAAAGAAGGGAACAGAGACCATTCACTCACATGGAATATAATACATCGCCGCGGCTCTATTGATTATAAATACAATAATTCACACCACACACACATATTGCAAACTCCCAATTGAGAGAGTATTGTTGCAACAAAAGGTTACGCATCTAATGTTATACGGGGACAGAGAAATACAAAACCATATTCACTTTAATAATAAAAAAGTTGCATATTTCAAACATACGCTTACATCTAACTTTGTTCTTCACCATAAAATAATAAAATAGTCAAACATTTTTACAGGTATACAGGTATACATGTAAGTGACCTAAACATGAACAATTGCCGCGCAAACAATGGTCACAAAGTGAAAAGGTTCCGCATTTGTAATTTCAATTTTTGTTGAAAAAAGGAGTATAAAAACCAATACTTTTTGCAATTCATTGTGTATTTTTTGAGCTGAGCTATAATTATAATTTCCTTTTCAAGTAACATCATACAAAAATTATTCAATACATTTTTGGCAATTTCAAAAACCAACTCACAATAACACATTGAGATGTGATAATAATAATAAAAAATAATAACAATTGAGTACAAATTCTTTTCAATTCAATTGTCATGAATTCAAAAGTTCAATCACTCTTTTCCCATTGTGTATCAATACTGAAACGCGAGAATTTCTATGATACCATACAATATATTAATACATTCTTTGCATTTTTCCATTAAATTATTACCGAATTAAATATTAAATTCTATTTATTGTTTATGTCGAACATTTCAATTCATTTATTACATAATCAATTCTATTGTTTAAGTTATATTTTCAAAAGTATTTAATAGCAATTTAAATATAACATTATACAGAAACATAATCCTTAATGTAATAAAATAATTGAAATGCATATTTTATTATGCATGACTCGGGAATCACTAATGTCTGCAATGATGTTATTAAAACGTTTCGGGTAAAAAGATAATTTTTCAATGACCATACATGTCTTAAGAACTATCTTAAGGATTATCGGGATTTTTAAAGTTTGACATAGAATATAATAATTGCAATTATTGCAACAAATCAATACGCGTATGATAATGTAAGAATTTTTAATAGCACGTGCTGTCTTGTAATAATGTTGATTATCATACCCAAACGCTAGTGTTTCAGTTCACCCTGTTTTATCGCACGACTCAAGTATTAATTATCCGCTTTTTATGAAATTTGATTATTTAAATATTTAAATGATTTCACGTCTGACATCAATTAGATCGATATGCACGTGCATCTTTAATTACGAACGGTTTTGTACCTTATTTTTTATGATCTTGTTTTATGGCATCATTGATAATATTCAATAGAATAGAATAAAATTGGCAATGGCCTCAACCAAATCTAAGTTATCATAAGTTATAAGATAAAATATAATTTTTGGCATTAATGGCCTCTCTAATGATTTCTCAGATGGGCTCAGTCAATAAAATAAATTATACATAAATTTAAGTTAATTAATTGAATTTAATAAATTAGATATAAAAGTTCCATAAGTATTAACAATACCATTATTGAACAATAAGTTATTATGC
>LBFL01018808.1:3955-14242 GCA_000988845.1 Hypochthonius rufulus
ATAAATAAAACACTCTGTATTACTTGTATATTCTGTTTATGGTACCGTAAGGAATCTATGCAATGAATGCAACGCGAATGCAGAATGTGGATATTTTCATATATTTTCATACATTTACAATAAAAAGAATGAACAGAAAATTGTTTTTCCCATTTTTGGGCTAAAAACCGATCGTTATATTTTTGTAAAAATAAAATTCTGAAATAGTACATTACATAACATTCCAAATGCTATCTATACTCACCCCTTAGCAGTTTTATCCCAAAACTGTGCTATTTTATTCGTCACATATTTATTTATTAATAATAATCATTACGCAATTTTTATGATATTTACCAAAACGTTTGTTTTAATTATTAAATATTTAATAAACTCAATTTTCTCTGACATTACAACACATGTCCTCTATTCCTGTATAATTAACTCTAATTTCTCGTATCATCAAAACACGTCTTTCTTCGTAAATATAAATTAAAATAAAAATACTGTGCATATCTGAGTATATATATATATATATTTAAAATTGGCATATATTCCGTGTTTAACTTAAGTACGGCATTACATTAAAATTAGTCTTTTATTAATCCCTCACAGATTTAGAATGGTACAATATTAAGCAGAACAATACTCAAGGTCATTACATATACAATCAATTTTTGTTGTCAGGAATTGTGTCAGCGAAATTTTTCATTATTTATATTTAGGTTATATTACATGCCGTTTTAGTGCTTTTCTTATATATTTCTCGAGTATTCTCATATCGTAAACATTATTCATTCATCAGTTATAAATTAAACATATTTATTAATATACAAAAAAAATCATTAAAATCATTAATCAGAAAAACTTTTTTTTATAAGAAAAATCAACAATTAATAGAGATTCATAAGTTCGGTGTAAACAAATGGCTTTGAATATGAATTTAATAGTGTATTATTGTTATGATAGTGAATGATTCTAATTAAATAGTGATAAATTTTGGTATACTTTAGTGTTCTTTAGTATACTTTAGTATACTTTAGTAATGCGTGTTCCGATCGATCGTACACCGTGTCTCACTTTTGACGTCAGTTTGACGCAGAAAGTCATACAATTGGTGCATCAGTGTATAGTCTTATAAGTACTATACATGCACTATACATACACATGTATTAAATATATATACAGTATTATTGTTACACATTTTTGCAGATGGATTTTTGGGTAATACAATTTCTAATTGCAATTGCAATTGATTAAAATGATAATAAACATGATGATGATACATTCTTAAGTGAAAATATAGTGAAAAAAGTTAGTTAAGAGGAGATATAATGAGTGACCCAATTTATGATAAGGGACTACTTTGTTTAGCGCATGAGTCTTGTGCGATGTAATAGGGTCTGCCATAAAATGCGATTCGCACAGTTAGTTGATGCAGCATTTGATGCACTGTATTTGGCCGTTCGATTGTCGTGTGTGTTATGCTCTTTCTTCCGATATATATGATTATATGTCATTACATTGCAATATATAACTGAACATTTAACATCAATTACTTACCCTTAAATATCAATTAATCTCAAACTTACTTTAAACTTTACTCTTATATATATTTAATTAATTGTATCTCTTATATTAAAGTATCTCTCATTATTTTTTACTTTTGTATTTGTATTTTTCTACACGTATATGCATCTTTCACTCATCACTAAAGTTCTATACATAAATCGTGTGTCCACAACTGGAATCAAAATACGCTCATCTGTGAGTATAGTTTATTTATACTTTATTTATACTTTATTTATACTGTAATTATACCGCAATTATACCGCAATTATACTGTAACTATACAATTATTATATAACCCATAGAGTTGCCTTAACATTGAAACTTTCACTTTCCCATACACTGCATTCACTATCTCTATGCTCATACTCATATCGATCCAAAAATGTTATTTCTTTTTCATAACGGTACAGTGTGTTATTTTCATTATCATACAATTAACTTAACAGTAAAGTTAAAAATACAGACTAACATATGAGTATGTTACTCATACTCATACGGGGATTATGACGATAGAAATGTTATTCCAGCATCAGCTGTGGGATATCATTTTTTCACGTCTTTTTGCACTTATTTGGGAGTAAACCCTATTTGTAGCTTATGGTACCTCAAAACTATATACAGTATTGTGTATGCCAAAACTATACACAGTATAGTGTATGCCAAAACTATATAAAGTATAGTGTATGCCAAAACTTCATACGTTCAGCTGTTGCGTCGGCATTTGGAACGGTTTGGGTTTGGAACACACAGAACATCATCACATATTTGCAAACTTTAGACTCTTAAAATAGAACAGAGAAAAAATATTTGAAACGTTTTCGTTTTATGCCGATAACAGTTAAACACCATTTAACCTTCCGGTGCAGTACCGGTTTAGTTATGGTTTACATCGGTTTAACACTAATAGAATCATCACACCATATTTTACGCCCATAAATATGTTATCACATTTTTAGCACTGCGCTTTTCCATTATCTTTTGCGTAATTTTATGTTAGAAATTTTAATAATTAATTAATTTTATATTTTCGCGATTATTTTTTATACTCAATAAATGCATAATCTTTTAATATGCATCTATGGTTTAGCGTATCGTAAATACATATATATATTTATATATATATTTTCTCGAGAAATGTACGCACTTAAATCGTACCTCTGATTGATTTACATCAGTGCTTTTGTCATATGAGTATAAAATCATAATGATATAACTTTTGGTAGTTATGAGTTATATGATAAAAACTTATATGAAACAATTTCTATCATATACCACCGCAGTAAATGATATCAGTATCATGTCCTTGGAATACAATCATTGATCGCCTCACTGAAGGCTCATCATGTGCCGCTATAATCATATATTCCGGGATATTCCAATATTAAATGTATTATTTTTGTCAAACTTAACTAATTTCATATATTTTTCTTCGCATTACGACATTACATTACGACATTGCACTTTTACGGAGCCAATTTTGTTGATAAAATATGTTTTTTATTTATTGCAAAAACATGATATGTTTTCTGAGGCACGATGAGTAAAGATGACGTTTTTATTATAATGACTTTCAACTTATTCTAAACAATTAAAGAGATGCACTTTATTAATGAGTAGATAAGGACCGGAATTTCTTAATAATTTCAGTATTTAAGGACCGGAATTTGCCAATGATTTTCGGTATTTTATTACGGATTAATAAATGTAATAATTACAATTGACACTGACATTTTAATGATAAGTTTTTTGAAATATTCAAAACTTTAGTTCATTATTAAGTATTCTATTGAATAATGCAGTCATTTTGTACGTATGGTTTGACATGAAAGAGCAGAAATCCAAAAATAAATTCAGCACCGAAATAACCAAAAATCCAGGAAATCAAAAGCGTCATTCGCATTCTTTATCCATTATCTTAAACCATTTTACCATTAATATGCCGTTATATAAGATTATCAGATTATTTAGAGGTTAGGGTTTTCAGAAATAATAAAATACATTAGATATGTATTATTATTATCCATTATTTCCCCTCATTTATAATATGCGTGTTTAATTAGTCATTTATTTCAATTTTAAAACAAATAAAAAAAATCAATAAAATTATATTGTTTTTGATAACGGTAATCACTTTATACATTAATGATTAAAACGTTTTTCCAAAATATTGGTTATTTTAGTGATAATTTAATAATTTTTTGATATTATTTTATTCATTTGGAAATATATAAAATCAAAAATATTTATTTTCCAATCATTTTTATCACTTTTATTTATTTAATTCATATGTTAGTATTTAGTAATTTGTGTGATTTGTATAACCATAGATACATAAAAATGAAAAAATCCCAAATCTAATATTTGTTTCCATAATTATCATATTAAAAAAAAATTTAAACATTTATTTAACGTCACATTCATATAAAATTCTAACATATGTTGGATTTTTAAAATTTTTGATAACCCTTTCAAACGGCAACAATAATCATAAAATGCAAGCGTCACGTTCTTGTGTTATTATTACAGATAAAGGCTAAAGTTTAGCAATAATATGGTCAATAAATTGACCATTGCCGTGGAAAGGATTAATGTTATATGATAGAAGAATATATTGTTGTTTAACATTCCTGATGCGAACTTTATTGAGATTTTCAGTTTGGATTTCTCCGGTCCTTATTTATTACATAAACACGATTAACTACAAAACTATACATATTCAATAGGATTTAGAAATAGCAAAAGTGCGGTGTCATCACATCACATAATGAGAATGCACAAATGTATTTACGAAATCAGTAATGTTCAAAGTGAAACGATTCTCTACATTAATTTCATAGAACTTTATGGGAGTTTATAATGCAGTTTTGAATTAGAGAATTTCGAAGTACAATTTTTCACTAATTATTGATTTGGCATATATTTAATTGAATTAATCAATATATTCATGTAATGTAATCATATATAAATAATTCGATTTTGACATTCAAAACAATTATAAAATGTCAGAGTCATATTATGTGAGTATAAAGTACAGTAAAGTACAGTGAAGTACAGTGTTATGAAGAATGAGAGTTCTTTTTCCAAAACGAAAGGTGTGATTATATCTTTATGCGTCACACTGACGTACGTTAACATTAATTCCATTCGCTGTTCACATATGTGTACGCTTTTTACTTTCGTTATACGAGTACCGTTATTATACTACACTTATGGAAAGTTATTCATTAATTTCTAGATTATTATTAATAAAAAACAATTAATTCATGTTTTTCAGTAAACATTTTAAATGATAATTGTTTTTTATTTTGTTTTAGAATTTTTAAAATCGTAAATCTATTATATTAAAGGCGAATGATGCCAATTTTCATTGATCCTCATTTTCTCTCATCCCTTTAAACTAATCTCTCACATAAAAGTAATATCCTAATTTTAGTGTTATGTTAAAGTAAACACGGATCTGAATGCAGATAAAAAACTGTTAATTTTTCGAGTGAAATATTTTAATCATTTTATTTGCGATTTTTAATTACACTGAAATAAAATGTAAGTGATTAGTTCTTAATGATTATGTTACTGATAATAATTATAATGCGAAAGAAATGATCGTACGTATTGTGTTACTTTAATTATTTTTTATTGAAATGAATGCTATAGTATTGTGATTTCTATTGATTCATCATATATATATACATATATATATATATATATATATATGTATTTATTTATTTATATATATTTATACGGAATAATAACGAATTTATTTATACGGTATTAAAAATTAGTAAATAACATGATTACCCAAATAAGTAATAACTCAATATGTACATGATGTGTATGTATTGGATGTGTTAATGCAGAAATGATATTTGAGTAATTCCCGAGTTAATCATGAAATGTAATCAAATACTAGCATTGTAATTGTAATCGAATGTTACCCAAAATGGCATTTTCTAATACCATTTTCTATATAAAGCGTTGAAAATAAAGTAAATTCGCGAAAGTGGAGCATCGATTTTTCTCTTAAAGCGGTGATACTACAGACGGTGGAGATAATAACTTTTTCCATTGACATTTCTATTCGCGTTTGAGTTTTGCCAAAACTTTTGGGAAAAGAAACGTTATAAAATCGAATTTAAATTGAGATTTAAAAATTAATCGAATTTCTCCAATATTATTGAATACATAAAAATCTACATCAATATATTTAATACACCAATTGCTTCAGGCTAAATATGCGTTAAATATATTTATGCATTTATATACATTTGTATATGCGTTTTTATAAATGATAAATGAATTTCACTAATTAATTAACGGTTCAATTACTTCGTCCATTAATGATCATATAAATTATTTTAATGCCATAATTTTATCTAAAATTAGAATTTCAATTCATTTATTCATTACAATCGTAATCGGATTTGCATTAAATATGTCAGATTTTATTTTATATTTGGGATATACATATACATATATATACAAACATATACGTATATATGGGATTAACCATAATTGCGAAATTATTGATTTAAATAAAAGTATATTTTAATATTTAATGTCAGTTAAAAATATACTCGAATAACACGAAGCATTTAATTTCAGATATTTTAATATCGGAAACGTCGAGAGCGTCGGAACAATTGTGTTGTTTGGTGCTATCTACGATCATCTCGAATCGCCATAAGATGCATGTTGAGATTCAAGTCGCTCTTAATTTTCTTATTTCGTTTTTATTTAATAAATTGCCACGGAGAAGAGTCAATCAGTTCGGCGAAGAACTGGAAAATGCCCTCAAAATTAAGTTCGAAGGCCATTGGTACCCCGAGAAACCATATAAAGGGTCAGCATATCGGTGTGTCCGTTGCTCGCCACCACTTGACCCGACTGTATTTGAGACCGCTTCAAGAGCATGCGGTATGGATTTGAGCGATATTCAGGAGAATCTTCCTCAAGAGTTGAGCATTTGGATTGACCCCGGAGAAGTGTCGTACCGAATGAGTGAGAAAGGACCTGTCAAAATCCTATACTCCGAACACGCGGATGGATTCAATCGGGAGAATGCCGATCGGGAAGTGATTCGCACGTTTAATCCGGAAGCACAATGTTTTAAGCCGATCGAATGCATTGGTACAGTGACACAACAATTCGGTGGCATTAACATCTCTAATAATGCGTCAAACAACTCATTCAACAATGCTGACACTGCGTATAAGAATAATGCTCTTAATGCATTTATGAGCAGTAAAACCTCAATACCTGTAACATTCACCACCGCAAGTTTTGCACAAACAAAATTCGGTTCAACTAAATTAAAATCCAATAGCAAAAGATCTCAACGAATGTCACCGACAGAATTCAGTAATTATATCAAACAGAGAGCGCTTCAACAACACGCATCTCAATCTCCCGGCGGAATCCCCCAGCAATTGACAGCAAATAATGGAATATTTTCCTCATCCAACGTCAGTACCTCACCCCATAACTCGCGTTCCCTTTCCCCGAACTTATCGCAGATTGACTCACCCAACAGCTTCATGATGATGACACCGAATGCATCGAATAATCCGCCATCGTCAACACCGAATGCATACACCAACGGTTCCACTCCCAATGCGATGAGAAATGGATATATGTCGGGGTTATTCGATAATGGATATTTGACAGACATTGGAACGGGAGAAATCTCCAAATCTATCGCATCTCAAAATCAGCAACAATCGCAACAGCAGCAGCAACAACAATGCATTGCTATGAATCGATTTGCGTCATTCTTAGACAAAGCGAGTCCTTACATCTCATCGCCGTCGAATACCCCTACTAATAGTACATCATCGTCGAGCTCTACGAGTGGAAATATGACAGGAAACGGTATCGGAAATCTAAATAATTTATCAACAGATGCGAGTGGAAACGGAACATCCAATAACTCTCCCAAAACATTCGATAATCTTAATTACAATTTAAATGGGGTGTCGTACCCCAACCAATATCAGCACCTTCTTGTGGCGAACTAACATTGGGACAGGTATTGGAGCATCTCTTTATTATCTTCTTTAATTGTTTAATTGGTTTGGCACTTATTACAACAGACAGAAACATATTGTTGAGTAATGCTTAATTAATTCCAAAACTTTAATTCCCGCCCATTTTATTAACGAATGTGTATCGTAAGATTTGTTTTTATTATTGAGAAGCATATTTAGAGGCGCCGAATTTGTTGTTTATACACTGTTCAAATTAATTATACTGTAATTAGTCTAATTTAAAATTTTGTAAAGTTTTTCATTTTTGTAGTCAAATTTTCAATTACGAAACATACATAAACATATACGTACATACATTTGTTTTGTTAAATTGTGATATAAATTAATAAGAAATGTTAAGAAATGTTATTTTAAATGAAATTCTTGTTAATCTATTAAAAGATCTCTCTCTTTAACATATTCTCGCTTTAGATATATCTAAATTATTATTATATTTAAATTTTTCGTGTTATATAATTCTAAAGGATTTATTAGACTCAGATATTTGACTCAGATATTTGTTAGATTCAAGAAGCAGAGTACAAATTGCAAAGGATGTGCATATGTTAAATGTTTATCATTAGCTGCAGGATTATCATACACCACAGAGTACAAAACTGATGATAATACCTAAGGATGTGTTTCGTGCAAATTGATTGTCAATTCATAAACGCAGCTAAAGACATGTTCAAAATGGAAGTGTATCCGATTAAAACGGCTGTTATATGCAAAACTATTTGTTACCGAATTTTTAATGTTATTTAAAGTATAATGTTACATAACATAGATATTGGTGATAGCAATTTGAACGATTGTCTAACTTCGCACACTGCCCAATGTTAATTTTTATAATATTATTGCAACAATTTATTATAATTAGGAAAATCTATATAATTGCGACGATGGTTAATTGAAGGAGTATATGTTATAGAAATGGTTATGGAATTTCCTTGTATTTAAATGAGTACTTATATATGTCTGATGTGAAAATGTCAAATTAATCAGTACAATGTGAAAAGGAAATATGCCGAAAGGTACCAAATGTAACAATAGGTACCATATGTAACAATAGGTACCAAATGTAACAATAGGTTTCTATTCATTTGTTGTTATAATCTATTTTCCTAAGTGATTGGCTAAATTTTACATATTGACGAGTGAGATCAGTGTTACCATTGTTGGTAAAATGTGTTCGCAAATCAGTGATTGGATATGATCGTGAAAAATAATTGTATAAAATCTTATCTTTTTTAATCAGGAGATGTTATATTGTAGTATGACTTTGGCTTTACTTTTATATTGTTAAATTGATAATTAAATTGAATATATAATTTGGCAATAGATGTGCACAAATTTCATGTTCTCGTATGTGTTTTGCCGTAATTTTCCTGAGAAGTAAATTCAGATATAAATTTAAAGAGATTATTGTTTTTAGATGATTGAAGTTAATTGAAGTTAATTAAAGTTAATTAAAGTTAATTGAAGTTTTATGAAGTTTTATGATCACATAATATAACATGAAATTATTGAAAATGTGCGTAGAAATATCTCTATTTCATAATAACTCTTAAGCGTGTGCATGTAATTGGACTAATATTATATTGTAATTTTCATACATTGTAATGACTCATTTTTTCATTAAGTTTTTAATAAATTGTTTCATTATTCATTATTCTATATTATGTATTGTAAAATTAATCATATGATATACATGTTTTTACAGAGATAAATCATATTTAAATGTCATATTCGCAAATATTTTTATTTAATAATTAATCCAATAATATTAAAGTGATTTCGAAACCATAATTTAATGTTACATTTTTTGACGAATGAATAAAAGTGAGAGATGCATTCACACACTAACCTATTTGTTGTTCCATATAAAACTTCTATTTTTAGCATCTCCTATGGTATTCTCATACATTCAGGATAAACGGAATCGATTTTTGCAGGAGGGATATGGTTATACGAGGGGTATGGTTATACATCAGCGAAGCCTCATGTGTCGATCGATGGTATTATCAATTTTGGATATGTTTGTACGGGTCTATCTTTGCGTGTCTAAAGACCAAATTAGACAAAAAACGCAAAGAAAATCAAATTAAATGCATTCGTATCGATTTCTCACACATGCATTATAGAGTAATCCGATTTGTATTGAACTCGAATATCATATGTTAGTTCCGATTCGATATTTACAATCATATTTTTGATTAATCTAAACGATTGAAAGCGCAGAGATAATAAATTTAAAGGGTGGTCATTTATTAAAGTTTAAAAATCTAATTATCCAATTGACCTCGACTTAGTTTTAGAGTGATTTTTTGGTCCGATCATATATGTACAAATGGCGCATGCTGCAACAATGTAGATCGATAGTCCTTGGCATTAACGTGAGGCGTTTTCATCGACCATCCCTGCATTGTTGGGTATTCTGATAGCGTTTTACTGCCATCCAAATATATAACGAACATATAACGAACTTCCACTGTCTGTTATCCTCTCCCGGAACGGGCATTTGCAGATCCTTCCGCTCTTCGATTTTTTCCTGCGCTTCCGTATCCTAAAAACCAACCTCACTTATGCTTTGATTTATATTTATTATTCTCAAAAATTAATTAAAAACGTTTAAATATGATATATTATTTTAATAATAAATTTTTCAAAAGATTTCCCTCGTAAAGTAATGGAGATTTTATCGTAAAGGAAC
>LBFL01018815.1:842-18076 GCA_000988845.1 Hypochthonius rufulus
GAGAGGTTAAAATAGCAACGGTTTATATGACTCGGGCCTAAAAGTTTGTTCACGTTAGAGAGGTTTATGTGTATATTTTTTATTATTTTTATTGAATTTAATTTCCTTTTAAAAAATTTAACATATGAATGGGTAAATATTTCCTCAATTTAATGATCTGCAATTTGAAGGTTATGAATGTTATAGCATTTGACTCTGTTTATTATTAATTAATTAATAATAAACATAATAAACATATTCATTCCCAAATAATTGAATTAAAATTTATCGGCACTCAAAACAAACATTTTCCTCGTTTTGAATGATAAATTCATAAACATAATCACGTGCTTTTATATCACCATAAATATATATTTATTTTCAAGTGCATTGTGTGTTGAGACGGTTAATGATAAAAGTTCCAAAAATTACCATTATAATGAGAGAATCACAAATGTGTTTCCGTATTCATTACCATTGTGCATTGAAAATAGTGAAGAGCATTATTAGACAGGGTTATTGCAGGGCTATGCCGGGCTATGGGGGGCTATGGAAGGATATTTATTTAATAGTTTTTCTTAGAAAAGTTATTTTTTGGTTAATTTTACAGGGAAGGATGACATTTTTAATATCTCCGGGGGGCTGACCTCATACTTAACCCCACCCTTGTCTAATGCTGGTGAAAATGCAATTTTTACAGACCTTGAAATGGGGCTAATTACAGATATGCCTTTCAATTTGCATTGAATAACGTATCGTGTAACATATTTTGAACTTTTGAAAAACTTTGAAAAAACTTTTCGTTTAAACTTATCATTTGAAAACCCTAAAGAAGTGAATAGCATTAAAGAATGAGACAATACTTTTAATTGTTTAGAGTTAAATAAAATTGCAATGATTATGATTGAGTATATATGTCGTGACGATTTTAATTATAATTATATACACAATTTATTTTAATGCATATGTTTGTGTGACTTTTTGAATGGTGTTTATATTACTCAATAGTTCCGTACCAAACGTATTTGTATCTGAAATTCTATGGAAATATATGCCCACAAAAGAAATATAATTTCTATTATAGACCAATAATCCGATTGTTAATAGAGTCACGATTTTCTTCTCTAATAAATTTTTGTTATTATAGATTTAATAGAGTTTTTCGAAATCATTTTTATCATGAAATATCGACATTACCGTATTTTCAATTGTATAAGAAACACCCGAATTCATGCCGAATGATATATTGTGAAACACTATAATATTTTCTTATCATATCCTTATGATAATCCCTTTCCTTCGCTTATGTTTTTCAAACTGCAGTATTTGTCCCTATGGTAAGGGCCTCTAAAAGTGTGAACGATACAATCGAAAATACGGTATTTATTGAGTGTATTTGAGTATGCAATGATTATGCAATGGTATTTGTAATTTTTTACTTAATTAAGAAGTTTTGTCGATTTAAAAGTAATTTTTCATGACATACTTTTGATACGATTCGTAACGATCCAAAAATGTCAAACAACAATAGCATTGTATTAATTTGATTATTTCTTTGGGAATTTTGTTTAAAATTTCGTTACTTATTAAGTCATTTTGTTTTTGTTATTCTCAATATTCACGCACCGATATTATTATAAAAGAGTGAAACGAAAAACATGACCATTCGCATGACCATACGCATGACCATATTGGACTGTCAATGATTTTTATTTTCATTGTGTTTTGATAATAAATGTTAAAATGTGACTCTAAAGTCCTTGAAATAGAATGAGACTTCACACGTACTGATGATATTCATATTTAGTTAAATCATAATTTCCCATTTTACTCATTACTTAATTCAGATCGGTGCAGATGTGGCACTTTCATCATCATACAGTTGTACCCCATACATGGAGCGTCACAATTATTTTGTTATTTAATTCGCTTCACGGAACATTATCTTTCGGTAGAGAATTATTTAATAGACAATTGTATTTTATTATATTCAAAAAAGTGTTTTGCGTGTGTTTGTATGTGACGGCGCAACATTTTGTTTGTTGATTATAAATTGAATATTTATTAAGTATTTATAAAACCCTATTATTGTATTTATTAAACCCTTTTCCATTCCCTATTCATTTATAAATATATTTTTCTCGAATCATTCATAATATTCTCCGTGCAATTTTAAAGGAAGAGGCGGAGAGTGGAGTTTGAAAATTTTCAGTTTGCCTTAAGCTGTACTTAAGTTACACTGTACTTTCTGTTTTATGTACAGTGAACGTCCCGAGAAAGGCATGCATAAAGGAATAGTTAATGCACAAATGTGGTCATATACTTAATAATGGTCTGAACACCGAAGGACATTATCCTGAATATGTTACGTGTATAAACATGAGATTCCGGTAGACATTTGATGCTGAGTTTACTATTGCGGGGGTCGACAGTTAATTTATTCACCATTCAGATCCTACAAAATATAGTTGAATCGCACAGGTTTATAGTGTATTTACCTGTATTTACCTGTATCAATACCTGTTCCGCATTAATGTTGATTCTTTTGGCGGTGCATTTCATATATGAATATGAAATGAATATAAATCTTTATTTTCCGCCACAACCAATTGAATCACCGATTGGGTGAAGAAACGTAATGAGAAACCCCTTTTGCATCGTCTCACCTCTCCAATTATGCCATTTTACACTCCTTCGGAGTTCACTATAAGATGTTATTAATTTTTTCAGTGTGACTGTAGGTATGTTGATATGTACAAAACCTGTCTGCGTTTAACCCTATGGCAATGCGTATATTTGATACTGCCGAAGGGTCTCGAGTGTCTTGAGGGTGTCTTTGAGCCGGTGTCAGGATCTTGAATGAGCCTCTGATGTAAGAATCGTGCATTGTTGTGGTGGTGTTTCAGTTTTCCTCATGCATATCGATAGTTCATTTGTGTTTATTTTTTCAATTTCAATCTCTGGTAGAATTTGAAAAAAGTTCATTATCGTCAATCAACTATTGATGTGATCTGTTGAAGTACATAGTGTTTTGTGTTGTTCTGTACCATTAGATGAGATGTGTCAATTTAAATTCCTGACACTGAGTCACATGACTGCGTTTCTAAAATTATTTTAACTCACGTTTTCGTATTACATTTTTATTCTCCCGTAACTCTGATTCTTATTGTGTGTACTCACATTATCTTAACGATTAAGTATATTTGAGGAACAATTGTTTTATGCATGACTCCATCACCCCCCATAGAGTTGTATAGTTTCTGTTGATTATTAGTTTCGCATGAATAAAGTTTTCTACCATAATGCTCATAGTGAAGTGATTTTTATTTTTCTCAATTTTTTCACCATAAGCAGCAACAGGCATTTCCTGCCATTTTAGTAGCCTTTGATTTTCCAATCCCATAATACCGGCTTTTCATTGAATTCAGTTGTTGCATCCCCACATTGAACCACTCTATTGTGGCATTCATTGTGTATCGGTCGGAGTGAAATGAGATTCGAGTCAAACGCAGATCTGTTGAGCGTCAAATTCATTTTTTGTCACTTTTCCTCCCCTTTCATTCTGATTCTTTTCAATTCACCATTACATGCAATTGTTCCAATCAATTCAATGACAGACTTTTGTGACTTTTTGTGATTAACAATTTGAAAGTGTATATCTATTTATGTGCATTATCCATAACAAAATCACATTGTATTGTGCATGAAAAGAGTGTTTTTTGCTCCGAATATCGTCAATTTTGGTCCGTTGAGAGACATGAAACTGAATGGTGACAGTACGGTGAACAGCGATAGTAACGGAACAGTAACAGGTAATTAATATGTTTAATACAAATTGAGTTTATTATGGGGAATTATCACAAAATAACTGTGTTAATAATTGGAACTGCGATTAGAAATTGAGTTTCGCAATCGTTATTTTACTTATATTTTGATAATTCATAGCAATAGAATTGCGAAATGTTTCCGCATACAAATTACTGATCCATAAAACTTATGGTATAGTATTGTGTTAAATTACCCTATTAATATGCTAATTTTACCCTTTAACAACGATATTCATATAACACGCGCATAATTTAAAATTCACCTCACGAAACGTATAAAAAGCACGTTAAGTAAGTTGTTGATAAATGATTTTTTACAAATGATAGCATAATAATAATGTTCTGTAAGAAAAGAACAAAAAAATTGTTTGTTTTTTCATTACATTATTTTTCTATAATTATTTAACGATACAATTTTTCAAAGAAAACGGTTCTTACGGAATTGTATTTTATTTTTCATAATAACATTATCTGATAAAATTTACTCAATTTATACGGAAATAAATATTTTCATTTTAGTTTTTTCATACCATTTTTGTGAATAACAATTTAATTATTCACAATTATTGTGCTTTTAAATGACAATTTTGTGAATTATGATTGATTTTAAATGTCAATTAATTTTGTTTTCCCAATAAATTAGTTGCGTACTGTCGAAATCTAGAAATTCAAAACGTAGAAACCCAAAATCTAGAAAACCAAAATCTAGAAAACCAAAATCTAGAATTGCAAATTATAGAAATTGCAGAATATTCTAATCCTTAATGTTTTTGATATTCTGGAATTTCTATATTTTGCATTTCTAGATTTTGGTTTTCTATATTTTGGGTTTCTACGTTTTAAATTTCTAGATTTCGGACCTAACCTGACCTAAACCAAATTTCTCATTAACTTATTATCATTATATACCGATTTCCTAAACAATGCAATCATAGCTCCAATTATTTACGATTTTAATTTATATAAAAAGCATTTTATCGTTAATTTTCCATTCTCTTGAGACAAAACCTAAAATTGTAATTAATAACCTCTAAACCGAGACATGAAATTTTAACAGAAAATTTTGTTTCTAAAATTAAAGTTCTAATTTTGATAAACAATTTTAAGTGTATTCAGAAAAAATCGATTAAATTTGATGGGTTAGGGTTTGGCAGTCATACAAAAAATTGTCAGAAACTCATTACTTATATCATTTATTAATATCCAAAAGGTGCTGATTTTTAAATGACTCAATAAGTTTGTTGTGCTTCGAATGCTTCACTCACAACTAATATATAATTTAATATCGATTTTTATGTTAACATCGTTCATACATAACCCATTGACACGATTGACACGATTATAATTGGCGTGTGTTCGATGTAAGTATATGATGAATGAGTTCATTCATGTGTTTTCAATCAATTGAAAAGCGCTTAAAGTTATTGTGTCCATTAATGGCGCTTTGAATATTAACGCCGTTATATTTAATAAACACTCCGATTAAAGCCCTCAGAGTCCTCAATTTGACATGTGATGATCTCACGTATTCTGACCCTAATAATAATGATTTTATAAAAATGGAGTTTTAAATATTAAAGGATAATACAAAATAAAATAGGAAATGATTAAAGACCTGTTTCTTGAGTGTTATAATCATTACAATGCTTTTTCATTCTTAAATTAATATGTTTAATATGATCGTTGCAATACTCTACTATCATTTCTATTTTATTTTTATGATGATTATTAAATTTATTATTTTATTACATCGGGTAATGGGAAAGGTAATGATAAAGGTAATGATAAAAAAATTGTGCTTAAAAAGCTTAATATGATATGTATCAAAATAATACGACAGATAAAATTTACAGGATAATTCGTACTTTAATTTTCTGTATCTGAAAATGTATCACACGTTATGATTTATAACAATTATTAAACAATCGTTCCCTTTTTTTATACTTTTTTATGCAAACATTTCTATATCAATACGAATCTGATGCATGAGAATTAAGCGTATTCATACATTTATTTATGTTCCTTAAGATATCACATTCTAAATCTACGATCACGAAAGTTCTTTGAACCCCCGAATCATCCCAAAGTCAAGTCATATTTGCCATTTATCAACTCCCGTTAAATCATCATTCTTAGGGTATGGCAATGGGTATGGGAATGAGAACCTTTATGCTGTGATCTTTTGAATTTTAGAGTTGTTTTTATACCAACCAAAGTGTGAGGTCACAGGTCACAGGTCAATCAAGTTAATGCTCGCGTTGTATAAGCATTTACCTTTTTATTCCGAAATATAAAAAACTATGATTTAAAAGGCAAAAGCGGTTAAAGATTTCCGTACTTAACTATTCACGAAACGTTGAGTTAAGTACGGTGAACTGAAGAGCGTCGTAGAATAGATGTTTAAGAATATATTTTGCACCCTTTGGTTATAATATTGTTGTTGTTACTTTCTCATGATTTCGGTGTTTACATCTGTATAATTTTTACATTTTCTTAAATGTTTAATTTCTCGATTCGTAATTTGTATACTGATGATAGCATACGATAAGATATGGAAATATCTTTATATATTTTTTATTGCCGCTTATGTAATGTCACTTTTTTGTGCCGACACTTAAATTGGCGCATTAATTTTACAACACTAGACTTATATGGAGATTTATTACATAATATTGATGCTTTAAACCGTCGTTTCTCAAGTAATTGTGATGTGATATTTATAATTCAAACATTTCCACCGTTACTCATTGAATGTGAAATCATTTATGTGGCAAAAAGAGCCGCTTATTAATTGGTTTGAGTCTTAAAGAACAAAAACAAAAATACAGTGAAAATATTATGTTTCGTGTTTATTCAGTGACTTTTAAATTTATTTATTTTCGTGTCTCTCTCTAAACTCTCTAAAAAATCGTTTTAAATTGAAGTGATAGAAAAGATGATAATATTGAGTAAGTGGGAGTACACTGTGTACCCATAGTATATTTTATTTAATTTCATTGGGGTCATGATCCAAACATTTTGGCACATAATTGTGAATTTTTACTGTTAAAGCCAAAACCCACATTCACTCACTGTTTTCATATTATTTTTGATTTTTAAGCGAACATTATACACACTTTAACCATAGATTTGTTTTGCGTGAAATTTGCCGTTCATTCGTTACTAAATTTAACGCCATTAGAACCTAATTTAGAACAACGGATGTCTCTGTATATACACATATAAGTATGGAGCTATTTGCTGATGATATCAGACTTCTATTTCTAAATGAAGACACGACACTCGACTGCTGTTTTTGTGTCATAAATGCGTGTCTGTTTAACGTGTCAATTTGTTTTACGTAAAAATATTTGGGAAATTATATTTTTAATTTCTACGAAAAGATTTATGCATAAACCAAAAAATTCTCCATAAAAATTGCCGGTAAAATTTCCCGCGGGTATATTTAGACGCATATTTTCTCTGATAAATTACTTGTTCATTGAATTACCAATCCCATTGGTTACTGATTACGTTTTCCTGTTTTATTCCGTGGGTATTCACTATAAAATAAATTGGAAATTGTCACAAATTTCTAAGTAAAAAGATACTCATTCTTTAGATAATTTATTTTTCAATAAATCTAAAGGTAATCTTTTCAAATATCAAAAAAATCTATGCTTTCATTACACGCATACGATGCACTCTCATCATGCATTAAATTCCTTTAGACATGTTTCGTTACATTAAGAAAAAGAAGTTTTTATATATTGTTTTTGACTCTGAGAATCTTATTAAAGAGTTTCAATGCTTTAATGGTGTGTCGATTCTAATTAATACCTGTGATTACCTGTTATTAAGAGTTAGATAAGCGTGTCGTGTAAGACTAATACATCTTTTGGTTATTTTTTCGTTACACTCATTACTTAATATTAACCATTTTTTCTTTTCCAATTCCTACAGACGATAGTTTCCTTTCGAACAATTCGAGCACTCATGCTGATCACGAACTCCAAGAACTGCAACAAAACAGCGATGATCACGATTGTTCGCTCCTTCATCATCGGGTGGTGGAATTGGAAAAAAAGATCGGTGAACAGACGGATGAAATTGTTTGTTTGAGAAGTACATTGGCCGATGTGCTCCGGAGAGTGACACAACTCGAGGGAAGAGGTAAAGACTAAAGTCATTCGATGTTCAGATTTCTGCTGATTGATTGAGATGAGTGATGTTTAGGATTGGTTTTGTTAAGTTATTATGGACGGGGAAAGAGTTATGGAAATATGACTGATGTCAAATCATAAACATAACTGTTGAATACGATTACGATGAGAATATTTGCATTTCTTGATTTATGGCATTTGTTTGAGATTTAACAGACTTAAGATGAGTTTTAGCATTGAATTGAGCAGCGTTAAGCCCTGAATTAACATTAACAAAGAATGTCTTTAGATGATGAGAAAAACCTGATTCTACAGTAAACCGGACTTTGACCATTAAAAATTCAATTATTAAAGAATCCCAAGAATATGCATCTTATCTATAGAACAGTGATAGTTTATTATAGTAATAAAATGCTTTTCATAATACTATTTTATTGCGTTGAGATGTTTCGTTTGTGATAATGCAGTTAATGGTTGTTAAGTGTTAAATGTTAATGAAAGTAATGAAAAGTATTAAATGTTTGTCTTTGACATTTATTTGACATTTCATATTTCAATATTGAGACACGTTAAGTATGAAATTAATCTGATGGTATAATTAAAATTATTGCAGCATCTGTGATAACGTCCAATCATGTGCCTAACAACAACAATGTTAATCACAATAATAACAATGGATTTAAGGGATCGCATCTGTCGCCACTTCGAATTAACGTCAATTCTAACTCAATGTATAATACCGGAAGGAATTTATATACGAATCACGTGAATAACAATTCGGTGGGGACACCTCCGGTGGGGAATTCCCCGAATCGAAAGCTCAATCATTACCCCTCTAATAATTCGCTGCACAGTGATGGTGGGCACAGTTCGAATTCCAATTCAGCATCTCCGGTACCATCGCCATCGCCGCAACATAATTCAATTTCTTACTCAAATCAACATCATAGGGGCAGCATACCCAATGCAAGTCACACGCCTGTGGCATCCCCAAAGCATTCGTCACCGTCCAAAAACTTCTCAGCATCGACTTCCAATTTAGTCTCTATGAGAAAATGGTCCGTGAGTCAAGAGTTCCGCGGGAATCGCAATGATATTGCAAATCGGTATGTGATTGATAATGATCAATAATGATGATGCGTTTAAAATTAAATGAAATGTCAACATTTTTATTAATATTTTAATTGATATAATAATTTGCGTTTATATTTGGGGTAAAGTAATTGATCGATCGGATACGACATAATTTTGAAAATTATGTCTTAATTAAGGCTTTAAATTACACTTTAATGAGCAAATATCAAAGGATACAATTGACAAGAATATTGAAGTCAATTGCTTTAGTTAATAAATTATTCAATAGCTTTTGAGTATACTAATCTCTTAATACATGCGTCAGTCAATGGAAAGTCATTAAGAATGGGAACTAAATTAGCATATGACAAGTGAAATCCAAAGATTTTTGAATAATCTTCTTAAACAATTTACGGCAATAACTGTCACCATTCATTAGGGATGTTCTCAATTAGATTCAAATTTATCATATGTCATTTATTTTGTCATTCCCATTTTTATTATCATTTAGAAGAGTCACGAGTGGTTCTTTGTTTAATCTGCATGTAATGAGACCACCATCATCAGCATCTAACATCAGACATGGGTAATGATACATTCGCTGTGAGCGAATTTTTTGGTGGCGGTGCGCTTCAAATGCATGGGCTTTGGGGACATTTTTGTTGCTTTATTTATTTGTTTTACATTTAGCAATTAGTATTAGTATTAGATTTTAGTAAACAAAATTGACTCGAAACAAATAATAATAATAATTTTGTTTGATATTTCAGCACTAAAGAAGCGACATTAAATCAGGGTTCGTATTCCTAAAACCCATATAAATCAGTGTTTATTTTACTCTCTCATCTTTCCCTTTCATAATCCCACATCTTAAACTTTTGCCTTAATTTTTCTGCCTCAATATTCATGTTCTCACGTCCTGTTACTTATAGAGGATGGAATCGTTCGTATCTATTTGCGGGGGCATCCATTGGTTATGCATATACCAACTGAATTACTACAGAACTACACATTAAATAAGGTGAATTCACCGCCCGTTCAGCGACTCAAATTAGAATGGGTGTAAGTATATTACCTCAGTTAACATTTCCCTAAAATATGCGGTGGAGTTTTGCGTTGGATATGAATTGCACGGAAATGAAAAGAAAAGCTTAAGTTACAAAAAGTATAATGCGAAAGATTATATTTCAAATCACCGTAAACAAAAACTATGTCAGTGTTAAGAAATTTCATGCATCGTCATAATGATGATAAAGATAATGATGATGCATTATGTTTATTGTCGTATTCATATCTCCACCTCATGTGTCACTAAAAATACACAATACAATATTGTTATGTCATTTCACATACTTTTGCATCCCTTAATTCTTTAGTTACGGTTATCGCGGACGCGACTGTAGACATAACCTCTTTCTTTTACCGACGGGAGAAATCGTTTATTTTATTGCAGCAGTTGTGGTGCTATATAATGTCGAAGATCAAATACAAAGGCATTATCTCGGACATACCGATGATATCAAATGTCTGACGATCCATCCCAATCGGTTACTAATTGCCACGGGTCAAATCGCAAGTCTTGACCGTCGTGAGCGTCTGCCGCACGTGCGTATATGGGATTCGGTCAGTCTAAACACTCTCCACGTGATCGGAACGAACGGGGAATTTGAACGTGGAATTAATTGTATAGCATTCTCAAAATTGGACAGCGGTAGTCTCTTATGTATAGTCGATGATTCACCTGAACATGCGATTTCTCTATGGGAATGGCAAAGGGGGGAAAAGGGACATAAAGTAACAGAAACGAAAACGTCGTGTGATCCCGTTTTGGCTGTCGAATTCCATCCTATGGAGAGATTTACAATGGTGACCATCGGAAAGGGGCACATCCATTTTTGGGATATCGAAGGGGGCACTTTAGCAAAGAAATTAGGGACATTCGAAGTATTAAATTTTATAGTTTAATCCCTCATTAATCTGTTTTTCTATTAGAAACACGATAAACCCAAATATATACTTTGTATGGTGTATACAGATATGGGAGAGTTATTAACCGGCGATTCCAATGGTAATATCATGGTATGGCCCCGGAGTTCCAACCGAACGTTGAGGACGATTCACAACGCACACGACGGCGGAGTTTTCACAATATGCGCGATGAAAGACGGCACATTTGTTACCGGCGGTGGAAAGGACCGGCGAATTGTTGAATGGGATTTTAATTTGAATAAAACGGGACGTGAGGCAAAAGTAATAGAATCTAAACTTTTTCATTACTTAAATAAATAAATTTTAATATCACAGCTCCCGGAGCAGTACGGCGGTGTCAGAACTTTAACCCAAGGGAAAGGATCGATGATTTTAGTCGGCACAACAAAAAATTGCATTCTCCAGGGAACGCTGTCTTTGAATTTCTCATTAGTGGCACAGGTATAGATGATCATTAATCATTGCTCAATTATAGGGTTAATTATACCGTATTATGTTGAATAATGATTATTTTGTTTGTATATCGACACTTTTTAATGCGTAATTAATTTTTATTTACTTTAAAATAGGGTCACACCGAAGAATTGTGGGCACTCGCGATACATCCGACGCAAAATCAATTTATCACCGCGGGCTATGATCGCAGCATACATTTATGGGACACGATGTCACATTCAGTCGTGTGGAGTAAGGATATTGGTGAATCGGCACAATCGGCGTGTTTTTCTCCCGATGGTAATGTTCTCATAATCACGACAATCACGGGACGATGGATAGTGATAGACGCGACCACGCGACAGCTCATCTCTATGCATTCGGATGGGACTGAACAAATATCGTGCATAAAGTTTTCACCCGACGGACGCTTTTTGGCGCTCGGATCAAATGATAATTATGTTTATATATATCAGGTGAGTGATGAATTCCGGAAGTACAATCGCATCGGTCGCTGCGCCGGTCATTCGAGTCTAATCACTCATCTCGATTGGAGTACTGACGGGACATACATACAAACGAATTCAGGTGATTATGAACATCTGTTTTGGAACGCTACGATCTGTCGGCAGCTCTCAAATATGTCAATTGCGAGAGACCTCAAATGGGAAACCCAAAATTGTATATTAGGATTTAATGTTATGGGGATTTGGCCTGAGAATGCCGACGGCAGTGACGTCAACACATGTGACCGTTCACATTCTCAGAAATTAATAGCGACCGGAGATGACTTCGGAAGGGTTAATCTTTATTCATACCCCTCGTGTCAACCTAAGTGTATACACCTCAGTTATTCCGGGCACAGCAGTCATTTGACTGCCGTGAGATTTTTATCCGACGATTCTCGACTAATATCTTTGGGAGGAAAGGATTGTAGTGTAATGCAATGGTCAATCTCATAGAGTGGTATCGTTTATCACAATTAATGTTACGTTTAATTATGACAAAATTCACATTTATTATTTAATATTTGAAAACAATTGTATGTCCATTCATTATATTCAGTGTCTACTCACATTCTTCATTTGTGTGGATCATCAATTTGTAGAGAAAATTAGAATTTAATATATTTTCAGATAAATTTTAAATGTTTTCATAAATTTTACAAAAATATGTAAAATCGATGAATGAGTTTACGCATAAGAGAATTTAAATGAAAGATTTTCACTTTTGATGTTTGAATTATTTTACTCATTCAACTTTATACTTCAACTCTGACCGTATTTAATTTTACATCATCCATGTAAGGAACTGATGTAAATCAATGTAATTCTTTTGCAAAATAAATAATTAATGAAATTCTAATTTTACTGTTAATTTTACTTAATATGTCAATACTTATCACTGAAATATTTTTATAAAAATTAGAGACTTATTCATAGGAAACAATGAAATTTACTTGTGTATTATCATATTGTATGTACAGATCTCAATTACCTGTCCTTAAGTATAAAAATATAGTAATGCCATTAAAAAGGTCGTCAATATCAATGCATGCATATGTATATTAGTACCTCATGTAGAGATTCTCAACAATTACCATTGTAACGTGTTTTTAAAAAAAAATTAATCATAGTTAAATGTGTATTTTTAAAAGTATACACAGAGTTTAAGACGTGTGTCCATTACATTTGGTGTTGACCTATTGAGTCACAATTTTTTCCACATTTAATGAGTGTGATCTTTTAATTAAATAATGCATTTAATACACTTGTGGTAAGCAATTGTTTATCGACCGGAACAGCACAACTGTATTCTTAATCCTTTCAGCATAAATCGCTATGACTTTGATTATGCTTTTACTTAATATGTAAATTGTGAATGAAAACTTATGATAAATCTGTTGATTATTCTGAAATTTCCTTTATTTGTGAACTCTGATGTGTTTCATGATAAAAGGATTTTATGAAACTTTTTGCATATCAATTAAGTAATTATTACGAACTTTTCCTATGTTCAGCTGTTACATCGATTCAATGACCGATAGAAGAGTAATGGATTCGTGTGGAGGCGTTTAACTTATAATTAAGTTTATTAAAGACTAATCAATTAACAATTACTGCATATGAAATTATATAATTAACGGAAATAAATAACAAAATGGGGTCATACCGAGTGATTAACTCAATGGATTAATTAAGGCTGATGTTAACAGATATGTAATCTCAAAAGGGGTGTAAACTTAGGTATGTACATGGGTATGTATTATTTTAATTGTTATAATGTGTGCCTTAATTTATGTAAATATGAATATAAAATTAATTTGTTTGTCGATACATTTGATTTACATAATACCTGTGAATGGGGTTCAGTGTCCACCAAATGAGGTGATTAAACCCTGTGAATGTAAAAATGGTGTATTGAGGTTTGGAATTTATTGCAATGATACAGCAACTGATTCAACACTCGATTCATTTAATAAATATTTTTCACAAAAAGAGCCTCAAAATTTGCAAATGATATTTTCACTTTTTAGGTCATCAGTGACTAAAATTAAAAAAGATTTATTTGCAAATTCCACAATTAATAGAGTATTTATCGATGATAATTCTAAACTGAAAACGATTGATACGGATGCTTTTAAAGCATCATCCAAAACATTAATGTCCATTCATATAGCAAATAATCACCAATTGATTACTGATAATTTATTTGAAATCGCAAAGAATTACCAAAATTTGAAATATTTTACTGTTATAGGATGTAACATGTCAATAATACCGTCGCGAGCATTTGAGCCTAAATTCACTTCCGAATCAAATTTAGAAAATATAATTTTAACGGATAATCGTATCAAATCTGTCGGTTCATATGCTTTTTCTAAAATACCGAAACTTTCATATATCTTTTTATCCGCGAATGATATTTCGTTTATTGATGATAATGGACTGACACTGACGAACAACAATAGTAGTGATACGGTAAATATTGATTTACAATCGAATAGCATTACAGAAGTGAGTTTTACTAAAAAGTCATTTGAGAATCGCGTTTCGCTGATCATTAATTTGACAAATAATAAATTAATTAAATTGAAAGAGGATGTGTTTAAACCGCTTTTAACAAATAATGGGAATGAAATTGATTTTTTGGGAAATAAATTTAAATGCGACTGCGGAATGAAATGGATTCACGATTTGACGAAAGAACATCAATCAAAGTTCAATGGAATTTGGTGTGTGAAGGATAATGAAACCGTTTCTATATATGAATTTAATGATTTTCACGGATGTTAATTACAGTCACTAATTTATTATAATTATTTTTAAAGTATTAAATAAGTTTTACAAAAGTTTAACTCTAAAATGTTTCATTTAGCATCAGAGTCCGGAACCAATTGTTTAGCGATTTTAAATTCTTTCATATATTTAATAACAGTTTTAGCATAATGTTCATTCCTAAAGTATCGTTTCTTTTGCCCTAACGTCGGTGATCCATAACCGCGTCCATCGGCATAACTCCAATCGGGGGAATCGGTGAGCGTTCCCTGTGCTGTCCCATTCGGGTGAAGCCCTTTCTCCAACCGGTACCGTCTCCCTGCAAATCGAACCGATAGTTTGAGGTGTGACGGTATTATTAATAGACAATTGACACGGTTCAACATTATTTAATAATTAATGTTTACATTTAAAAAATATTTGACTAAAATACATGTGACTTTGTGATTGCGTCGATCCGATACTCATTCACAAATAATGCAGAATATTTTTATAAACTCTTAAATATTTATTTTGAAGAAATAAGATTAATCAATATTAGAACTTATATATAATTATAAATAAATTTAATATATAATTACGTTAAAAAAATTACATTTAATTTACTAATTATTAATTAAAAATGGTAAATACTAATATTAAATAGTAACATAATTAGTGAATTGCCCATAATCTTTGATCCTCTTATAGTCGGGGGCGTAAAACACTGATCAATACACTTCCATATTTGCAATTAAATAGTAAATTAATTGTGTATATAAATAGAATATGTTTCTGGACGCAGTGTTTAATGTGGATAATGGTTATTTAGAGGCACTGATTCGTGGTTTTAAATGCGGGATTCTGAAACAATCGGATTATTTGAATTTAGTTCAGTGCGAGACTCTCGAAGACCTGAAATTGCATCTGCAATCGACTGATTACGGTAATTTCCTCGCGAATGAACCGTCGCCGCTGAACGTATCGGTAATCGATGATAAATTACGTGAAAAACTTGTGATTGAGTTTCAGCACATCCGGAATCATGCGGTGGAACCTCTGTCCACATTTTTGGATTTCATTACGTACTCATATATGATCGACAATATAATTCTGTTAATCACAGGGACATTGCATCAGCGGCCACTTTCGGAACTCATCCCGAAGTGTCACCCTTTGGGGAGTTTCGATCAAATGGAGGCGATTCATGTCGCAGCGACACCCGCAGATTTGTATAATGCCGTTCTCGTGGACACTCCATTAGCACCGTTTTTCGTCGATTGCATATCTGAACAGGATTTGGATGAGATGAATATTGAGATCATTCGGAACACCCTGTATAAAGCGTATTTAGAGGCGTTTTACACGTTCTGCAGAGAATCCATCGGTGGTGTCACCGGTGATGTCATGTGTGAGATTTTGGGTAAAATATTTTATTTTATTAATTTTCCGTATCACAATTTTATGTTAATTTACATAATTTATAAGTGTTTTTTATTTAATTATTTTCAATATTTAACTGAAACTATTATATTCGACAGCATTTGAGGCCGATCGTCGTGCGTTTATAATCACAATAAACTCATTCGGAACTGAATTGAGTAAAGAGGACCGCGCAAAGCTCTACCCGCACTGTGGTCACTTATATCCCGATGGACTCGCGGCACTCGCGAAAGCCGATGACTATGAACAGGTCCGTACCGTCGCAGATTATTATGCCGAATATCGTCTTCTGTTTGAAGGTCAGGGACAGGGTCAAGAGGAAAAGACTCTCGAAGATAAGTTCTTTGAGCACGAAGTGAGGCTCAACATCAATGCGTTTATGCAACAGTTTCATTTCGGTGTGTTTTATGCGTATCTTAAGCTAAAGGAACAGGAGTGTCGAAATATCGTTTGGATTAGTGAATGCGTCGCACAGAAACACAAATCAAAAATTGATAATTATATTCCAATTCTTTAAATTACTCATTTATTTAATGAGAATGTATAATTGAAAAATGTTACAGTATTAGTGAATACGATTTTAATATCATTTATTCTGGAATCGGAACGCATTATTCGAGACAATTATTGTTTATTTCAGTTATGGAATTTAATGTTATTTAATATAATTTAAAATATATTTAATATTAAAATTCTCTATTATATATGTATAATGTTATGTATTAATGTATTAATATTTGGATTAAATAAAAATTTCATCGAAAAATTGTAATTACATTATGAAATAACATTTAAATAAACATTAAAATGTTTCAGTTTTTAACGAAATTTATTTACGCTCTCCCAGAATCACGTGATCAGTTTGAACATTGAGTCATACGGTGTCAATTATGACTCAGAGTTCAAAGGTCGCAATTTTGATAAGAGACTACTAAATTTTAGAGTTTTCCTATATTTTTGAACTCTGAGTTATCATTGACATCGTTATGAGTTAAAAGCCAAAATTTTCTCGAAAATTCCTAAGTTTGCGACAGTCTGAGTTGAAACTGATGATGTGATTCTGGGAGAGCGTAATTGAAATTTCGTTA
>LBFL01018817.1:0-12573 GCA_000988845.1 Hypochthonius rufulus
GGGGATCTCAACTTTGCAAAATTTTCTTTTGTTTGGGGAATTGCACTATATCCAATCTCACTCCTCGCCGAGTACTAGGTATATTATTAGATTCCATTTTTGTAGTAAACAAAGGATTACCTTTAAACCTGTTATTATTAAATATCACGTGTTTTTCAAACATTACACGGAGGCTTGAATATTGTGCAGAAATAAAAGAAGACTTTCAACATATTTTACATAAAACAATGAATTTTGTTCTGATTTGATTCGGAGATGTTTACAAAAATATCATTATAATTTTCTATGATTATAATGCTGAAATCATTAGCATGTATGCGAACATAGTTAGGTTTGAGTAAACCATAACGAGAGTTCACTGTATCTTAAAATATAAAAGAATATTTCATATTTTTTTGGTTGATTCATTTTTTAAATAATAATATCATAGGGTTTATTGGAAGAGTTATAATGCGTCACAAAACTCTTGACACAATTCATGAGAACCCTTAAGATACTTACACGTGTGGTATAAGTATGCTTTTAAAAAGATTTGCTGTATATTTGAATAATTAATATAATAATTAATGTACTCTTTTAAGTAAAGTATACCTTTAAAAATAATTATAATGCATATATTAATCCTAAGATAATCATATTCATCTAAAACTACTCTTAAGATACATCAATAATATTTTTTTCTCATTAATTAATAATATACAAATATAATGATTTTTCTATTTTTATTTAAATATTTCACGTTCATTTTTGAATGCATAATTCAATATAATGAAACGCAAATGCAATATTTACATAAACTTTAGATTAAACACAATTAAATTATAGAAAATTTCTTTATCATTAAATTAAAATTTAATATCATAAAAATATATTAAAATTACTCATATTTTATCATTTGCAAATCATAAATGATCTATAATAATCAATTAATGTGATGCCTGAAAAAAATGATACGCGATTTGGGATTTGTATTTTAATAATTCAGAGATAAGGAAAAATGATTTAACAAAGCTCTTGACATGTTAAGGTACTGCACTAACATAACCATACAATAAGTTAGTTATGCATTTTCAGCATGAAACGGGGGAAAAAAGGAGAACCCAAATCTTATGGTACTTATGGTAGAAAAAAGCATTCGCGAAATTAATATTTATGAGATGCGCGAATCGGATGATGGTTATAGTTAAAAAGAACAGCGTGTATATTGGGAAATTTAACGGAGAGAGATGCTTTCAAATGATTCAGTATGTAGATGCTTAAGAAGAATATAGTGCACTGTGTTTTGAAAGGGGATGATGATGATGTAGCATCGAACATTTATTTTTATATGAGTAATTCAATTGACGTCAAAAATTTCTGTTATAAGAGTTATAAGGAAAATGGCATATTCAAAGCATACACAAGTGTTGCACGGAATTTTGTTGTTATATTGGGTTTGGATTTTTTTAATATACTTTAATGTTTGAATACATATTTATTTTTCGGCACGAAAATCATCGATTGACTTTGACATTTCGATAATTGAATTTTTCTGCAGAAATGTTTCGGTACCAAAAAAATATTTAATAAAATGCTATTATTTTAATATTAATTTACACCCCTTTTATTGAATAACAATTATTGATTATTAAAAACATAATTACGGCTCAACTTTAATCAATAATAAATTATTGGATATAAATTAACTGAAACGGGAATTGCATTATTATAATTGATCGGTACAGTCAAAAGTTAATACAATCATAGGAAACGAAATCCGAAACTCTTCAACAATACTCGAAATATATCATAACTTTTATGAGAGGCAAAAGTTTCCGTCATAAGCATTCGAATACTGATATAATAAATAACAGATATTTCTAATGGTGAATGGCAAATCGATTCTATCATATTCTATATGCTTATAGTATGCGGCTATACTTATACATTGGTATGTGTTACCATTAGTTTAGAAAATGGATAAAATAGGGATAAAAGTGGGAAGTGCAAGAGTATAGGCACATATGGATATACATGGAGGAGTGATAACAGCATTTTGAAATTTCCATGCAAATATATTCCGGATAAATGAGGTATGCATGTGATTCAGGATATAATTTAAGCAGGAATTACCTTAAATATACAAAAATCATGGTTATGTCTTAGGCATAACCTCATGATACATGAGGAACAATATACGGATACGTATAGATATAAATTACAAATGTTGCGAATGTACAGATATTTATATCATTCTAAAGTAATGATAAAAATGAATTTTATGATTGTGAATTTAGTACTTCTTTCACTACAATAAAAACCATAATAATAATTATTATTAAAGATCAACTAATTTCATGATTATAATGTTCAAAAACTAATTCAAGATAAAGGAGTTTAATGGCGGTTATAGCGCTATGAAATAATTACATTTTATAATTATTATATAATCATTGAAATTAATAATAATTCGTAATGAGAGCATCCGAATGGAATTGAAAATATGGAAAGTTTAGGAATGCTATTATAATGGGTCTTCGACAGTATTCGCCATCCACTGGAAAATTTTCAAGTCTGGGAGGGGTCAGCGCACCCCACCCACACCCTACACAATTTTCAATTTTTAGTGGGGGTCTAAAATTTTTGTTTAACTTAATACAAGAAATATAACGTTATATTATGCTTAAATAGGTTTAAAAATATATACTATTTGTTTAAAAAACCTATAATTTCTTATATTTAATTGAAAAATGAGGTCTAAAATTTTCAGTTTTCTTAGGGGGTCTCGATTTTTCAAAATTCTGGGGTGGGTCGCACCCTACCCAGACCCCCTTTGGCGAAGACTCTGAGTTAAAGAGATTTTTATTGAAAAGTAAAATAAATTATAAGTTAAGAGAAGGGACATACAACACTAATAGCACTTCTCTGACATGATATTTCAATTCGCCTGTTGATGTAATAAAACACAAAATAAGGTGTTTTGTCGATTTTGCACGTCACATAAAAAATCATTTACGATGTGCAAAAATAATCAATAAAATATCAAAAGGTATAGCATAATATGTAAAAATTTAATAATAAATTTAAGTATTAATTCCCAAGAAATTTCCATTTTAAGACATTAAATTTGCTAATATTTTCCAATTCCCACATCATTAGTGCATGAATATTGTTATTTTCATTACCGAATATTTTAGTAATGCAAAAGTTTCATACAATTCCGTTGGGTATTGTCTTAATGTTATTCGCTAAGTTTTTTGGCACTTCAAGAAAATGAGAGTGTTGTGTTAATGCTTAACATTATCTATTAATGTATTAAGAAAATTTTCCACGAAAAGAGAATTACGGTATTGCATAAGAAATACGATAGAAAATTATTAAAAATGTAATACAAACAAAACAAAAATCTTAAACATAATGAGAAAATATATTTATGCTCAAATATATTTCATTTTAAGATTATTATTCTGTTTTTTCACAAAACACAACGAAAAAGAAAATTAATGAATAAAATTCAGATTTATTTTAAATGTTAAAACGACAAAAATGTTCATTCGAATAAAACTTAATTAATCAAAAGGAATTAATTTATTTTTATATTATTATAAATTGTTGCATCAAATTAAGAAAAATGAATATACTGACGTATATTTTATAAGTAATTATTACGTTATTTTCTGTTGCTTTTGATATAATTTATTATTTGAGTTTAAAGGTCATATCAAATGTTTATGAACTTTGATATTAGATTTACTTCAAATTAGTCTTTCACTGAACGTTAACTTAAATCTTATAATAAACTTTTCCCTTAATTATAAGACACATATTCTAACGTCAAAATGCTTTGAAGTGACATCAGAAGGGTCTGCAATTCTCATCAATTTTCATCAGTGGAGAGTCGTATATATAAGAGTCTAACATTTGCAGATTCTCTCAAAACCCTATACTCACAACATTATACTAAAGAATTGCTGAACTCAAATGACATAAACATAGGGTGACCACCGTAATTTAATTTTGGAGGTATATTTCTGGACATTTTCTAAACTGAACTTAAATAATGAATCAATTACTATTTAATTAAACTAAAAAAATATAGTAAAGATTTATCTATTTGTTAAATTGTATTTTTGATTTTCATAATTTCTAGTATCAAAATCAATTAGAAAATTTGCGGATTCAGTTGTTAATTTTAATAAATATTCAAACATTTCCCTTATTTTTATGTCCATAAACTTTTATAACGCAAATAACTATAACAAAAATAAACTTTTCGCCCCGATTAATAAACCTTTCATATTTGAAACTCTATAACACATAAGTCAATCGTAAATATAAATTTTTGACCATATTATATGTGGTTTGTGTATATAAATTTTGTTGTTGGCCATTTCTTAACATTATGCCTTCTAGGATGATGAATTTGCTGTACATTTGGAATAAATTCCTAGACCCATAAATTCTTAGACTGCAGTATTCGTAGTTTAAAGAGCAGTGTCGAACATATTGTCACACTACATAAATGACATTTGGTGTATCCATAACACCATAAGACACATGAAAAGTTCAACATCAATACGCATCAGAGCGAGAATCAGTGTTAACAACAATGGTACAACAATTGTTGACAAAATTTAATTTACCTCATACTTTTTACGTCCGCCGCACTGACCACCGCAACACGCGCGCAGCACTTGAGATACCCTTTGAGTTGGGACTAATGAGATCACAGGGGACATCGGTGGGGTCGATGATGGCCGATTCGGTTGACCATTGTATGGGACTTCCAATTCTACAAATTCCCGGTCCTATTTGTGGGTGATTAAGTGGATCATGATAGAGATGTGCATGTGATAGTGATGAACAGTAATGTGAAGATACATGCGAAGAGATAATTTAAATAATACATGAGTTAATTAATGATTACATTAATCAATAATTTATATTTGCGCATACACATTATATCATTATGATACATTAAAGTAATGCAAAATGCACAAAAAATTATTTTAAAAATCATTCATAATTAATAAAATAACACATTCCGTAAATATATTGCAAAATTCATTTAAAATATATCAAAAATGCATATAATAAAATGTCATTTTAAATTATCGAAATATTATAATGATTATCCGATACTATCAGATGTTTTGACATAAATAAATGTTCATACATATGCAATGATATGCATTTCCATCATTGATTCTTATGGAAAATCGAATTTCCAAATGAAATGCATAAAATATCAACGATTGAATCAAAGTTCAATTTTGCGGATGAAAATATGCTTCCGGCTATTGGCGTATATCACATAGGGTTGAAAATTCTCAGGGCATACTACAATACATCACAGTATATCACTAAAGCCATAAGATAACGCATCATATTTTGTCCAAAATTATTCACATACTAAAAGTTCATTGTATTTGACAATTGTGATAATATGCAATGATGAACATTGAGAAAATTGATTAAAATTTGAATTTAAAAATCCATGGGATTTACGTGATTTTCAAAGAGGATTTAATATGTATATAAATTTAGGATTAATCCCCATGCCTTTAAAAATAGATTCTTGATTTATGGATTAAACTGGAATAATCCCTCAGCTTAAGGAATTCCATATTAAAAAATGTTTGTATAGACACAGATAATTAATTAAAAATTGCAAAATTAAGTTAAAAACTCATTACACGTAAATTTCTTTATCATAAACATATGCGGGTTGAAAATTAACGATTGAAAATCACTGTCATCACTAAAACAATTTATGCAATTAATTCTATCATCACTCAAAATCCAAATTTATATGATAATTTAAAGAAAAACTTTAAAAAAACGTAAAATTCATATGTACTGTAATATAATATTTATAATAATATTATACAATACGAGAAAAAATTAATGGGCCATCGGTGATAACTTAATTCGTAAATTTTATACAGTATATAATCAATTTTATGACATTGAATCAACTAAAAATTTAGTTACAAAATAATTTTAAAATGAGATCCGATGAAAAACATGTAATAAAATCGAATTACATTTTGAAAATGTATATATTTTAACCGGTAAAATGACTCAACAGTAATTATTAATCATAAATATTCAGAGAGATCATAACGTTTGAGTTTTAAATAATTATAACAAAATTAATTTATTTACGTTAAGGTGTGTTTACGTTAGAATAGTCTATATATTGGTATATAAAGAACACATGTGATTAAAGTGACCATATTTGGGCGGGATTATTTCGGCATAAAACACTTGTTCATAGTCCAGATCAGGGTTTGATAAAGTGCCGTTTGTTCTGACTTTTTAATTTATAAAGAGTAATAAAGTAAATAATAAATGCGAAAGTAATAAAAAATATATATTTAATAAATAAATAATTGTATTAAAAAAGAAAATGCCAATAATTTGTGTTAAAAATAATTTCAAAATAATATTTGTCTTAAACTATATTAGGCAAGGTCTGGTCAATGGGGGTAAATTTTAAGCTCCCACCCTACACCACTTGGCCGGGTCTGCACTTTTCGATGTATGTACTTTCAATTTTATAATATGCGGAAAAAGTTAATAAAAACCAATGGCCGATAACGTCGATGGTATTTATACATTTTACTATCAATTTAAGTGCTTTCACTTTTGTGTCCATTTTTGATTTATGTATTCAGATTTAAAAATTACTTTTGAAATTATAAAAATATAGTATGTCTACTTAATGAGTAGACTGAGATTTAGAAAGCGCGCGTTGCAAAATGTCCAGAGTTAAACATATAATTCTGCACTATTTACAAGTTTCATATCACATGTGCATATATGAAAAAACAATGAACGAAAATTAATCATTATTGAAATAAATAAAATTCAATGAGACTCACATCCAAAGCTATTGTGCACTTTTACAAAAATGTAATGTAAACTCGCATAACATATTAATTAATATATATGATTTATGAATTAAAAAATTTCAAAAGTTGCAATAAATTCTATATATACAATAGTTACAGAACGATATTTCTGTTGTCAAAATTAATTTATTAGTAAACCTCTGTAATATGATAATAAAAAACTCGAACAAAAATTTAAGAAATTCACTGATGGCCAAAGCATTACTCAATCGTTGGGGGCGTAAAACTCAAAATTTCAGCATAAACTTTGAATATAATTAAAGTTCATAATCTATTAATTAAGACTAACATATGAATCTAATCCTAAAATTGCATGAATAGACAATGAAAAATTATTAAAATATTGTTTCGAAAAAATTGTCAGAAATTGTTACAAAAGAATAACATTTTGCAATATTTCAAATTTAAATTCAAATTCACTCAATTAAAATATTATTGGCATTATACGATTAAAATATACACTATGATCATGTAAATCATAAATATACAAATATAATAATGTTTAATCCGTAAAATTAGAATAAATGCGATATTTAAATAAATATTTTTTAAAAACGTGAATAAATGGCTTTGAATATGAGTCTTATTCAATTATATTTATTTTAATAATGATCAATTTTGATTCATTAATTTTTTCATAAATATGCACCTGACATATGAAACTATTAAATAATGCAGAAATTATATGTTCAGCTTTAGGAATTTCGTGACCTGCACTTTTGAAATTTCAATCTATGTATTAAGTGGACATACTATATTTGCAAATCGGACATAATAATCTATAGTTTTTTAGATTATTTATGTACTCAAAAACTAACTTAAAAAACTGATAAATGCTAGATAATCACAACTACAGACTTTGCCAAGGTCCGGGAATTTTTGATTTCCGATAGGGGGGTTAGAATGGAAGTAGGTCTCATTTTTTAAGGTAGAGGGGGATCTGCTTTGAACTCAGCTATGATTTTTCTTAATCAATTTTTAATTTTTAAAATTATCTAGGACCGAGTTGGAGTCAAGTCCAAACCTGTCCCTATTTTAACGAGGCTGACCAACCGTCCCGCTTTGACCGGGACAGTCACGTACTAGAGGGTCTTGCCGAGGCGTCCCGACTAGACACCGATCGGGACGCATTTTGTCCAGGAATTAAAAAAATGTCAAACATATAACATGTAATAGAATTATAATCAAATGTATTGTAAAATTATCGAATTTTAGCATTATTTCTATATACTGCATAAAAAAATAATTTCTTATAAAGCAATTAAAAAAAATTAGGGTTATTTACATACAAAATTATTTTTTAATTTAATGCTAAAGTGTCCCGGATTAAAATAGACAATTTATATATTGACCCGGGATGTCCCGGGCACTAATAAAAATTTTCGTTATTTGTCCCGGAATTATTTTTATCAAAGTTTGTTACCCTAACCCCCACCCTTAACCATGTCTGCTACTATTTACTGTTCTAATATATTTAATTATCTTCAAAATTTACTATATTTTTCATATTATAAAATTTAATGACTCATTCATTCGTATACCGCTGTTTATTTTCGTAAAATAAATGATTTGCTATTTACGTACTGTAATATTATATTTAAAGTGAATTATACAATATGTGGAAAAAGTGAATAAAAATGAACGGGGATATAGAGAATTTCATTTTTATTTCATGTGTTTTCACTTTTATTTCTATTTAAATCATTTCTAATTTCTATAATGTAATATAATAATCTATTAATCGTAAACATAAAAGACTATGGAACTATAAAAAAAAATTTGTCTAAAATTAAAATTAATACAATTACGCTTAAGCCCCTCTAACGTGACTATATTGCGGCGGAAATTTTTGTCTAAGATATAGAGGATTTTACGTTAGAGAGGTTAAAATAATAAAGGTTTATATGATTCGGACCTAAGCGTTTGTTCACGTTAGAGAGGTTTATGTGTAGTTAGTAGTATTCCCCGCCCTGCACCAATTAATTTCATGCGCTAAATTCACTTGACAATTTTCTTAGATGTTTAAAGTTTTTGAGTTTTTAAACAATACCTAACCTAACCTAACCCCCTTGTCGAATGCTAGTCTTAAATTATCCTTACTTGAAAACAGTCATAATTTTTGACGTTAATGAGTTGGTCACTTTACATGTGACCGTAATTATTAAATAATTTTGTTGATCCTATAATTTGATAAGATCAGTTCACCTCTTGAAAATCGTGACTTCAGTATTATAATGTAAAGATATTGATCATTGAAATGGAAAAAGAGAGTCTCTCTATTGAAATGTTTGGAACTCACTTTACTGTTCAATTGAAATGACAGAGTAATAAAAAAGGTTTATTTTATTGATTTTTTCCCTTTGAAAAGTAAATTCAATTTTTTCGATACTCAAACGTATTAAAAGATTTTCTCTAAAATTAAATTTCATTTCACTTAATGTTCTTTAAGATTATCGCGAATTTCTTATTTAATATTTAATTGTTTTTAATGAATAAATAAATATGTTCGTGAAAAGAACTTTTTTATTGTATCGTATGATATTAGAGAATTTTCGAGAATCATTAATATTCTGTTACTTAAGGGCACTTTTAGTTTGAATTGTGTTATAATCATTTATTTACATCAGAGTCTATCATTTTATCACAAATTATTGGATGATCATCTCTAAGGTATTTGTATGGAAATAAATTATTTCAAAAATGGAATATTTTCATAAAATCAGCTCCAATTTACTATTGGGTCTATATTTGGATCAAATAACCTTTCGCCGAAACCCGAAGGATTACTTTTGTGAAATTACTTTTTATCGAATTACATTTCGTAGAATTCTATATCAATGTAAATATACTTAAATACCTTTAAAAGAAACTCCTTATGACGTAAACCTCTCTAACATAAACAAATACTTCGACAAGAATCATATCATTTTCCATTTCAACCTCTCTATTGAAAATGAAAATTTTCGTCTAAATATGTTAACAGTTGAGAGGTTGAAGTGTATATTTATTTCTTTATCAATGTATGAATTATTGACTTTAAATTCAATAAATAATATATCATAGAAAATTCTGAGCAAATATTGAATGGAATTATTTTTTTAATATTTAATTATAACGTTTGTATACTAAAGTAGTATAATAGTATTGAAATAGATATTTTCTTTTGTTATTCTTCGAAAAGTAATTCAATAAATTGCAATATCATCCTTCAATTTCATATGTTACTAATACGTTTGAATGAGATTATTATCTCCATAATTGATAAGAAACATAATTACATAAATAGACATTAATAATAAAAATGTTGATATTATCACAATTGTCTAATGTAGAACATGAGTCGTTACATAATTAATGTCAAATGCAGAAATTTCTCGTTTCACAAAATTTTTGCGTTATGAATATGTTTGAAATTAACGAATGAACAGATAAATAAAATTAATATTTAATTAATGAAAACTTTATGCAACAATAGGTATCCTATAGAATAACATAGAATTGTATACGTCAAATATTTTTGAAATTTTTAATTAAACATAGACTTAAACAGAGACTTCTCTGACCTTTAAGTTGGGAAATGCTTCTATAAATGTGTTCCTTCTCTATATGGGATCAAAAACTATATCAATAAATTACGTCAAATTATATAGATTAAAATTTCTAATATCTATATTTTTCAAAATAACCTTCGGCGGTCTTGTCTGTTCCAAACCTACATGAGAAATACGACAGCACAACACTACGTGACACGAGTAACTATGCGCATGCGTGACTATGCATACATTATACTGCGAATGCAACGGGAAACTACACTAATATTATACACATAAAACAGAGAATTTAAATCCATTTTTAAAATCAATATCATACTTAATGATTTACTAAAGAGCATTTCCCAACTTAAATGACAGAGAAGACACTGTATTTACGCACTAAATTACTTGAAAGGGATACACAACCGTAAAAAATTATAAAAAAGATTTAATATCACTAAAGTAAATGTTAATTGATTATTAAGTATATTAAACACGTAATAAACTGTGGAAATAGAGTGACATATGAAAGCATACTTTTGACACGTGTCACTTAATTTGTCATTGACTCTGCAGAGGATTTATAAAATGACATATTTCATTTACATGCCTATGGGTGGTGTTTTAGTGAATATATACATAAATAAATAAATAAAGAGTAATATAAACAAAGAGCACACTTATCATAGAAGTGACTGACATAAGAACTGAATATGTGACAATTATTTAAATATTTATTATAAATTATAAATATGCCGTAAATGCTATTAAATCATAATTCAAAGGGAAACATAATAATAATAATGTTATTAAAGGTTAAAAATAACTTTTTATGTTTATATAAAAATCGAATCATCTCAGGAATTAAAGGGTTAATCAATGTTTTATGGAAACAAATTATTATCACCATTAAAATAATGGTAAAAATTGGTTTTAAATGCATAAATTTAATGAATTATCGGATTCATTAGAAATTTACTGAAAGTTTTATGCGATCATTAATTTAAAAAATGATTTAATATAAAGAATGACATTTTTGAAACAATTGAAATATAAAATATGAGGGAACACTTTAATGACCCTCAAATAATATACATAAAGAACTTTCACACCAAAGAAAATATGCAATTATCATAAAATATATCATAAAATATATCAAAAAATGAATATGCGTTTCTCAAAAGAAAATCATTTTCAAAGACAAAAAATATGTATATAATTTGAGCAAAAGGAATGCATCATCATCAGGAACCATACGAAAAGGAATGCATACGAATGCATACGAATGCATACACATGAAAATATGGGGAAAAAATCAATTCACATATATTTTTATGTCTTTTCGTATATATTTTAAGAGAACGCAAAACAATTCGTAATATGAAATAAATTTTTTCTGCGGAAAAACATCAATAACATAAGTATACGGGTCTCAGATTCAATTTGGTTATGAAATTAACAAAACTGAATAAACGGAACATTTCGAAAATGTGTATAAAATTCCATTTAAATTAACATTTAATATAAACATTTTGTCCATTAAAATATCTCTTATAATGAAATTTCAATTCTGCGTTAAGACAAAGCTGATCACCTGAGACCCGTTTATACATATAAACTGATTATCCTTACCGTAGTCTTTTCGAGACACTGTAGAAGATGGTGATGCTGCAATTCGAATATATCTTCAGGCGAATCATCGAACTCTTCACCTGCCTCTTGAGCGGCCAATCGGGCTTCAGTCGCCTTTTTCTTTGATAAAAATGCGGCACCGGATGTTGCTTTGGCAATTCGAATCCTCGCGACACGCGCTTTCTATTGGGGTAATTAGTAAATTAATTAATTAATTAATTAATTAATATTATTGAATAAATAAGCAAATACTATCATTTTAATAAAATTTAATTGTATAATAATATATTTGGTAATATTTGAAAGTAAAACAAAAAATTTGTAAATTTTTCATTAACTCTAATTTATTTGCATATGGAAATTTAAAGCTCATTAATTAGCTTTTAGTTTTAATTAGCATTATATTTATTATTAAATTTCATGATTTTTCAGGATCATTTTCCTCGTTAATCTGTAATAAAAAAATTAAGGGTTTAAAAATTGGAGTAACAATACATACCGTATTTTCGATT
>LBFL01018818.1:0-18052 GCA_000988845.1 Hypochthonius rufulus
TTTATTCGCATTAACGGGACTTTCAGTGTAAATGAATAATTATTATGATAATATTATCAATAATGTAATGATTTTCATTGAGATTAATTCAATCGTAAATGGGTTAAGATTAATATAATTTACTTTAAAAATTCTCTAATTTTATTTCAATTTAAATATTTATGATAATGTTTATGTTAAAAATATAAGTTTTTTTGAAGGGAAAACTTCCATTAACGGCAATAAATTATTATAATATAATTAAAATCGGACATTTTTACAAGAGTTTAAAAAGTAAGAGCTATGCCGTCACAGTTCTAATTAAAATCTAATTACAAAAAATCTCATTAAAATCTGTTCCAAAAATCAATGAGTTTCTTATAAAGAATATATAAACAGAATTAGAAAAAAAAATTATATTTACGATTTTCCTCAAAAACCCTCATTTAATAAAAATCTTTAAAATTTTTCAATAGAAATATCCATAAAATGCCCATAAAAATTATTTAATCATTAAACACATATATTTATGCATATCCATTAAATCATGCATTAAATGAGCACTGAATTAATGAGCATTTAAATCATTTACTGATAAAAAATAAAATAAAATAAAAATGATATGCGTTTGCATCAAATAGATTTACATATGAGATAATCGCTTAAATTAAATAATCATTACGAAATGACTCGTCTCTTACCATGGATCTGTGGAAAAAGACTCTGCCTTAGGTATGGGGTCCAATTGGGCATACCCGATGCGTTCGCGTAAAATTCAGCTGCAAATGCATGAGGATTAACGTGAGCGTGAGGATTAACATGTCCCGGATTAACGTGGTTTTGTGTTAGGTGATTATGGGTTCGCGGCAATGAATTAATCATGGACAGTGCCGTTAGGGATGATGGATGTAGATGTGGGTGTGGTATATGATGACCGTGACTAGGAACAAAGTTTAGTCTCGATTGTGGTTGAGGGTGACCACCGGTGGAAGGAAAATATCGCATCAGATCATTGGGATGTCGGGTGTTTTGTGGTACAATACCCGGGGGACCACTGCTAAATTGATTTGATAAGCCATATCCTTGTGGCGTATGACTCGACGATGATGATGATTGTTGAGGTATCGGATGATGAATTTCACTTTTAGTAGTAAAATGTTTACCATTTTTATCATTCACCGATGGTGATGATGACGGTGATGATGATGGTGATGTAAATGTTGGTGATTGGGATGGTGATGGTGAATCATGACAATTTTGTGATTCATTATTATTCTTAATCCGATCATCCCCCGAATTACTTTTATTGTTATTATTACCCACGAGAGCATCGATTGAAAATGAATGCTTTGGTTTTTTCGATGATGACTCTGATGTATTAATATTATTATTAACATTATGATGTGAATTCTGATGCTGCGACAAATGTTGTTGTTGATGATGGTGATGATTATTATTTCTTTGATTATTATTAAAATGATTTAAAAATTCCTTTCGCGGATGATAATGATGCTGATGCGGTTGTAGATTAACTATCACTGTCTGATCGCGTGTGGCACACGGCATCATCACTTTTTAGGGCTCCTTTTTATGTATTGTTGAAACTGATAAATATTTAGGTATTGTTATATAAACCAAATCACGATGCGGAACAATTTAAATAACAATGAAATTATTTTACTTATAAATGTCTATTTAATGTTATGTCACACTTAACCATAATCATCAAAAAAGATTATGTTTATTTAAAGTTTTTTAAAAAATCTTTAATTTTTTATCTCAATCGACACACAATCAATTAGTTTATCACCAGAAAAATAGAGTTTTTAAAACACAAATTATAGTTATTATTTTAATTCTTTTATCGTAAACACATTTATGTTTCATAAACAGAAACATTAAAATTTTAAGCGATAATTTTAGAAGAAACAAATCGATAATCAATTGAATCGAAACAAAAAAAATTTTAATTCACTTTGAGACTGTTGAAGCAATTGTTTTGACACTTTAAATAAAGTAAATTAAAGTTTACTTAAAATAACGATAGCATAACACACGATGCAATAATAGCAATAAATGAATGGGAGTTTTAAAGAGTTTTAAAAAGGAGCTCATGAAACGTCATTCCGGCACTACCATCAGCATCAAGTATCAGACACTCGACTAACAAAGTTTTACAACACTAATTCACTGTGGTAATGTGAGATAATCAAAGGCCGTGCCTCTATAGTCATATGATTGGCTAAACTAACGTTAAGTGGTAAATGGTATATGTGTGTGTTGTTAGTACTATGGGTTTGTTTGAGTGGTATTGTTGCTGTTGTATAAAGTGAATTGAGTGTTCCTTTTTCCCCCTCTCTCTATAGAATAGAGTTTTAAATCAGTGTGAAGATTTTTTTCTTAAACTCTCGTTCAACAATTTTAGTACGATATAATACTTTTGTATATATATGTAAACCCTTATAACGTGACCATATTGCGGCGGAAATTTTTGTTTACGATAGAGAAGATTTTACGTTAGAGATGTTGAAATAGCAAATGCTTATATGACTTAGGCCTAAGAATTTGTTTACGTTAGGGAGTTTATTTAAGCTAGAGGGTTCATATTAAAGGGGTTTATATATATATATTTAATTTAATATATAATTCGTGCATTTATTATTATGATCTCATTTAATGTAATTAGTTTAACATGATTATAGTGAATGATTATATATTAATGTGATTCGGGAACTGAATGTATTAGTAACGCTTTAATGTAGCATAACGGGAGTCTCAAAATGCCACTGTATTATTATAATTGTTTATTTATTTATTCTTTATTTTCAATAATTAATTGCTTTGGCATTGACATTTTTTACAGTGATTTTTTGGTATTTTATAATTATTATGATTATTTTCTTAAAAAGTTATTAAAATGTAAATGCAATTTTAAAATATATCATATTATAGATATTATATGATATATAATTATAAGTAATTATGTATTTATCATCAAGAAAATGGGATCATTGATTAATATGAAATGTTTTTTCGGGCGATAAATATGTGCAAATTATAGGGATGGGAAATTCATTATTAAATCATTGTATGCTTTTTTGGTGAATATAAATTTGTATGTTGAAAGTTGAAATTTACTTAAATAATTTTTTCCATAAAATATTAATGATAATTAATATCAATTATAATTTTAAAAAATTACGTATGATCATTAAGTCATTAGTTATTACCCTTTTTTTTATTTCTGTCGTAATAAAAAGGCTTATATCATATATGAAAATATTTCCCTCCATAAAAGTAATCCTCATTAATGCATGACATTTTCAATGCATTTGATACGATTTTCGGGCATTAAAATTTATCATTCCCTTTAAATTTCCATATAAATAATGATAATAATTTAAAGAGCATAAAAAAAGTTAAAATATGCTAAAAATATGCAATTATCTATATACTCAATTTCCGGCGCTTTTATCTTAATATTATTAAAGTTCGTTTCGTAAACCCTAATATAACCTCCGCATTACACAGACAAAAATTTAGAGTTTGCCAAAGGCCTCGACAAAAGGGGGGATATAAAGATCCAGTGTATATATCTAAAAATTACATATATTTGCTATGTATATCAAGGGGAGCAACATTGAAATTTTAAACCTGAGGGGGGATAGTAAATTATATTCATATTAGGGGAGTAAATGTGAAATTTTAGACTGAAGGGGGAATGGAAATTATATTTATTTTGCATAAGACTTTACGAGTTTCTATTAATTTTCTAGACGGGGGATGAACACAAATCACCCCCTTTGGCTGACTCTATAAAAATGCTTTCAAAAAGATAAAAAAAACAGTTAAACGTAAACTCAAATATTGTATTACGTTAACGCTAATTTGTTGTGTCAGGGATTTGATATGTTACCTTTAGTTTACCTTTAATTAAAGTTGAGCCTTTAAAAGGCTGTTTCCACGAGTTATTAGTGATACCGGTACTGATGGCATTTCATTAGGCGCAGTCTCTTAACACAATGAGAGTACCCAAAAATGTGTACTTTAAAATTCATAAATCGAGACTTTCAGATTAAAGGGGACGATAATATTTTTGAGGTTATTTTTGGGGGGAAAATATTATTCTTATTACACGAAAACTTGAAAAATAAATATTATTTTTTGCAGGGGAAGTATTTACTCATAATTATTATATTTTATTTCTTATACAATGACTTTAATTTATGGATAAATCATAATTTTCTAATTATACAAATGTCATTTGTGAATGTTAAAACTTTTAACCCAATTAATTATTGAGTTCATAATAACTATGATCTCATATTATGATAATTATAAATAATAATTATAAATAATAATTCTCATTATTAAAAAGAAATGATATTTAAGTTCACAATTAACAGAACCGTTTACAGAAAGTAATTATTACATATACATAATTCATACGGTCACAAAGATTTTTAACCTTAGCTTTTAGCCTTAGCCTTTAGCTTTAAGGCCTCAATTTTATTACACAGAAAGTCTATTCTCTTTTACACCATTAAATACAAACTTAAAATTCTTAATTACAATTAACAGAACCGTTTACAGAAAGTAATTATCACATACATAATTCATATGGTCACAGAGATCTTTAACCTTTTTGAGCCTTAACTTTTAGCCTTAGTCTTTATCTTTAAGTACTAAATTTTATTATTCACGATATTTATTCTCTTTTACACCATTAAATGTAAACTTAAAATTCTATTACTATATTAGTAAATTTAGTAAAGTGTATGTGCGAAACTGAATAACTAAATTAAATTATTTTATGGTAGAAATTATCTGCATAATGTGAACTCTTTGCATCGTGTGTGTTCCTAAATTAAAAGCATTTTTAATCAGAAATGATCAGATTGAATTTCAATATGAAACTCACTTAAAGTAAACAGATATTGAATTTCCGTTAAAGTTCATGTTTATGCATAATTTGGTACACGAAAAATATGTCTTTTATTACATCTCTAAGTATATTTGTCTAAAGATTCAATGACTCTGTACTCATCACACAGAGAGTCAATACATTAGAGTGTACATTTGAGTATACATTTTGTTTATTTATTTCATAATTTTCCTTCAGAAACGCGTTTTCTCTTTAAAATCATATTTCACAATCATATTTCTTTTTTAAGTGTTCATTTAATTACTTTTTTCAAATTTATTCATTGTAATTAATGCAATTCTCACAGCAGTTAAAGTGAAAAAATCTACGGGAGACACTGATGAGGGATTAGATTAATATTTTAGATAATCTATTTCTTAAGAAAAAATAATTTTAGCATAATGCTAATTTAACACTATAATATTGTCTTTCAAAAGAAAAAAGTTAAGTTAAGTAATTATGTAATTATTTTTTTCTTGTGACTGTTAAATACCGGTGAATGACAATTTAAGTCATTTGACTTAAACATTTTCTTAAGCTGCTGATTGAACACATCTCAGGTGCACTGTTCTCACACACATATACCTACGGGTCTCAGGTCAAAATTGACTAAATATGGGACAATTGCGTGTCGAGAGCGGGACATGAGAGACTTAATGCATACTTGAAAATAATAGATTTAAAATACAAACCGTTGAATCATTACGGGACATTTATTTCGCATTTAAATTGCACGGGACACGACCCTTCATTATGAGACACCTGAGACCTGTACATATACAATTTTCTTAGACAAATGAAATTAGTAATGAAATTAGCGAATGAATTTTTGCGAGTATTTCATGTGAAGGATAATATTGCGACAGTAATTTTTTGATGCATATTTTATTTCTGCACCGATGGTGTGAGACAAATGAAAACAAATTACTGTCTAATGATGATACGGCACGAAATTTCGAGACTTTTTTAAATTGCACTTTTCTAAATTGACTTCAGTATAGTATTTCTCAGGGTCCAATGATTCTAGGGGGAGGTAGAGTGGGGGTCGACAATTCCGCATAAGGGGCATCTATACAAAAATTTATTTTATAAAATTAATTTTTTAATTTTTTTTCATGAAATATTTTTATTTCATGAATAATTTTATATGAATAAAATCAAAAATTTTCGAAAAAACTCTAGCTATTATGGATAGATAGATATCTATATAGATATTCAGGGGTATAGGGTAGGAGTATACCCTAGTAAAATCCTACTCTCTCCTTGAGGAATACTAGTGTTTTACTACTTTTAGTATTCTAACGAATTAAATTCATGAATAATCTGTTACAACAGAAAAAGATAAGATATTAGTGAATAATAACAAAACAATAATATAAACGCAAAAAAACGTTTTTTCTTTGTTTTAAGACAAAACGAAACATAAATTATTAATATTTATTTGACAATGATTATCGTTAAATGAATTCATATCTTTAATTTACACGATTATCGATAATAATCAACAATTATTATTATTGACTTATTAGTGATATGCATGTTTAATGCGGTGGAACCATTAGTGTTGTTCAAGAAGTGTATTTATTACTTGAAAAGTTATAGTTATAACTATAATATTATTATGTGCGTTTATGTTAAACAATAATCGCCAAAGAATTTCCATCATTAATCATGAAACAAGAAAAATTTCTGTACCAAAAGTCATTCCAACAGAATATTATCATTATTAAAGTTGGAAAATGGATTCAATAATGGAAATTCCAATGAAATTTCAAAACATGATATGTAATTCTATTGGAATTTTAAATTGGAATTTCCGTTTAAGTATTTTGTTAGGAGTGAAAATGAATGAAAACGTTAAAAACAAATATTTTTATAAATATTTTAAATCCAATTTTATTAATAAATAATATTTGTGCTTTTTAATTGACAAACATTACAAGTTCACATAAATCTCTAACGTAAACGCCCTCTAACATAAATAATTGCTATAAAGCATAATGACAATTCATAGTCTGAGTCATATTAACCTTTGCAATTTCAATCTCTATAATGGAAGATCTTCTTTATCGTAAACAAAAAATTTCAGCTTTAATGTGCTAATATTAGAGCTTTAAGAATAGAATTAATAGATTTGAAATTAGTGTTATGATTAATATATTTATGTATATCTATCGTATGGAAACAAATACAAAAGACATAGATTTGAAATCATAGAAATGTAATCTATAATTTTGTTCATTTTTCTAACTCTAATCATTATTATTATTGTTTATAATAATGTTTATTCATCTCTTGTAAATATACAATTCTCTAACTCTTTTATGTCAGAAGTGATTCATGCGAAAAACCATTTATTATTATTATACACGAAACAAAACTAATAATAATGCACTCGGAGATTACCAAAAATAAACATTTCATTTATTTCTTATGTCAGAATGAGTTAAATGAGAATAATAATAATAAAAACATTTGAAAATTGCTTAAAATATGATAATAAATTATTAAACGGATTATTAATTATATTAAAAGCAAATTTTAGGAGTATCATTATAGGGATTTCATGTTATTTATAAGGTCATTATTAGTGTCATATAAATCATACGCAAATGTTTTGATAGAGCTGTTAATAACATTTTAAAGGGATTTTTCATGGATATTGAAATTGTACTGAATTTAAAGTTTAAAGTTAGGATTGGAATTCCATTGGAATGTCACACGAATTCCTTTCTTTGATGAGGTATAGATTTGAATTCTCAATATTTTATTTACATTTAATATATTGCATTTAAACCTCTTTATCTTAAACTTCATTTAATGCTAATATTAACAACTTACTTCAACTTCTCTAACGTGAACTCTATCTTATGTTGAAATTTTCTACAACATAATCAAATTCTTACACCGGAAATCATATAAATCTTTTCCATTTCATTGAAATGATTTTAACCTTTTTGACGTGAAAACCTTTCTATTGTAACCAAAAATTTACAATATGTTTACATTATTAAGGTTTACATGTGTTTTAAAATGATCTTTTCAAATACTGTTTGTTTCAAATAGAATTTCTATAATAAATCAAAGAGTTGAAAATAACTAAAATTATAGAGAAATTTATGAGTAAAAAATAAAAATCACAGATTTGTATAATCATCAGGAAAAAAGCATTAACAAAAAGTGATTTTTTAAAACAGATTAATGAATAATATTTTTATTTTTATCTCATAAAAAACTAATTATATATGTATTATTAATTATGAATCTATAAACACACGATTTATTCCAAATTTGATATTATAGATATGATTTTAATATTATTGATAAAGGGTCATTCTTAAACTCTACTCCATAGTAATTTATCTATTAAATGAATTCCCTAAAAAATCGCATCATTACAGCATTGAGCAGGTTTTTAATCAAATGGTGAAAAAAATACTAATATAATCATAATTAATTATTGAGGCATCTCACGTCGCATCCGTTTTCCGGTAATAATAAACCCCTCCGGATATTTAATAAACACACACCGCAATGATCGTGTGATTATGAAAATCGCTTTATATTTAAATGTATAATTTTTATATCTCATATTATATAAAATTATCAAAAGAGAAAGGGCATCGGAAACGAATAATTATTTGCAATTAAATGGTTACCCTCCAAAGGACTCTACAACAATACATTTTAATAAAAAAATATTGTATAATATAGTAGAATCGGAGCACGTGCATAGCAATGCCAATTGTTTAATGATAAGTATTATATAATGGTCCGCATGTTAATTATCATAATAATATTGCGTCGGGATGTTAATGATTGAGCTGTAAATTGTTTGGTACGGTTTTTGGATTTTTTTAACGTACCGTATTCCCTCACTTAGATTGACATGACCTCTATTTGACAATTTGTCTCTTGTATAATCATAATAATAATCGTTATGATAACAACTAGTAATCAGCAAGGTTTAATGTAATCTAGACTGTCTAGTGTAATTAGCAGTCTATCTCTGGTGTGTTGAACGTATTATTTTTTATATTTATAGGGAGAAAGGGAGTCGTTTTTATTAATTTTTCTCAAAGAATATATTATTTTCGCAATATTTCTTGGGATTCAAATTTTTCGACATCTTGTAGGGTGATGGCCTAGACCTCATTTAGACCCTGTTAGCCGATTTCTGGTAGAATCCGACAATTGATATTGATATTGATAATTTGAATATGTCCGACAGCACTAGTATATGAATGAAATTGATAAATTTGATATATTAAAAAAAATTGAAAAATTTTGATAAAACTTGAATAATATATGTTAATTTATATAAATAAAGTTAAATTAGCAATAATTAAGTCAAAATAATATTAACATTTAATGTCAGTTTTTGTTTAACTTATATAAAATCAGTCATTTATTTTTCCAAAACCTGAACTGAATATCGGTCAAAATGAGGGATTACGGTACAAAAAAAGTTAATATTTTTATTTTTCTATTCGCATCGGAACCATTTAAAAGGGCTTTGACTTTAAAATAATTCATCATTTCATAGCATTCTTTTTCCTCTTTTTCTGCATATACTAAAATATAGAATATTTTTGAGTTTAAAATTATTTGGTTTTTTCTCTGAAAAATATTTTTTATCAAAAAATAAAGATAATTTTAAATATGTTAAAATTATACTGTTTTAGGACATTACTTTGTAAAATTATGCGACTTTTATGAGTACCCATTTATGTTAATTCTTTGCTAATGTTTGAAATATATTTCTAGTTTTTTCTTTAGTATATAATAAGAGGGTACTGATGGTTGATGATAATAATATTTTATGCGTCTTAAGTTTTAGTAATAATCCACTAATTGCTGATAAATGCACATCAAAGTACGTTTAGAGTGTCCGACTCTTTTCTACTGACGAGTGACACAATAGAAAATAATAAAAAATAATAATGTATGCATATATATACGCTCGAGTCTCTCTATTTATGTCCTGCGACGGGCTTCAAAACAATGGGACATAAATGTAAATAAGAAGTAAAAAGAAACGTATTCTAATGTAAAAGTGAAAAGTGATTTCAAAATATGTGGACATAAATCGAAGTAAAACATACAAAGACATGTAAAAGTATGAGGATATAAATAGAGACTCGAGTGTATATGGGTAATTGTTCAGTGAAAAAAAAATACAGGGAAATGTGAATACGTGAGACGGGTTCATGATTGGAATATTAATTATGGCAGAGGATTTAAGCACTATTTTAGTAGTAATTTAAAAGTCAGTTGAGGTACATCTGTTGTTCTGTTAGTGGATTCCTTAAGTACCACTATGGTATACTAATGGTACAACTTTATATACCGCTGCCACTGCAATGATAATAGTTATAATCATTGATGATAATAGGAAAAGAGACCGGAGATTATTGTAGAGACCGGAGAATTTTAAAGACTTTTTTGTCTATGGTTTGTAATTTTTTAAATAATAATGTAACAATAATAATCAAAGTGATTATTTATAAGCAAATGTGAGGATCGTCGTTATTTCTGTGATGATAATGATATTTTCGAATATTCCTGATGATACTGATGATGCTGATGATGCTGATGATAATGATGATGATGATGATGATGATGATGATGATAGTCTTTTATTTAATGCAAAAATGTTTTTTCATTAAAAAATTATAATTTTTTATGTTTAATCATAATGTAATTATTAACGTTTTATATAATGCAAATGTGATTATTATTAATAAATTATTATGCAAAAGAACATTTTGCGATTAATCATAAAAAACAAATTTATAATACGATAATAATAAATTAGAGAAAATCTACATAATGATAACAGAATTCAAATAGAAAAATGCTGTTTAAAGATACTAAAAAATCATAAATATAATAAGATTTTCATCAATCATTTAAATGTTAACCCTATTTTCACGGCCGTTTTCAATACTAATTATACAATTCGACATCATCAATTCATTTCAATATACACATAAACCTCCTTAACTTTAACCTTCTATAACATAAAACCTCTACAACTTGAACCGATTCCCAAAATGCAATTCTATTTATTTGCATTATAGAAGAACCTCTATAACTTGATAATTACTTTATTTTGAACAAATATTTTGAACCGCAATATGTTCAAGTTATGGAGTTTTAAGTGGAATTTTTTATTTTAATAATAAGAAAATCATAATTTTATTTTTTGATGATATATTTATTATTATGACTCATGAATCTAATTTGTATTATGCAAAAATTTTAATCTCTCGTATATTATTGGCTCTGAAATAATTTAATAACATAATTAATGCGCGATTTAAATGCGTCGGATAAAGAAAATCACATTAAAATTGCAAAATTTATTTTTTTCTTTATTTTTCTAAAAGAACATTACATTAGTTAATAAATAACATTGTATATAGGGATGTCAGTCGTACAAATTGTTGCCGATAGTTATGTTTTGCTTATCATGAAATACCTTTTAATAGAACAAAATGATTAAATACGTATGTATTGTCCTATATTTTTAATAGAAATTTATATAAATTATGTTATTATTGATTTAATTAAAACTGAAGTATTTTTTAGATTTTTAATTTCGATATGTCATGTAATGAATCAAAAGATTATTGAAAATTTATGACCGTTAAAAATTTAGAAAATTTAATTAAAGTGTAAGTGTATTCTTAAAGGACATTACGGAATTTTTATTTTTAAAAATCTGAGATTATTGTTGTTTTTATAGAGATTTTTGTTGGAGATACACAAAAAACTTTGTAACGCGAACTCTCAAATATTAATAATCCCTAAAAAGTAAAATGAACAGATTCTTGAACTTGATTCTATAGATAATTATTTAAAAAATTTTTATATCGTGAAAATCTCCGTAACTTGAACTTACATTATATTTGAACCGTAATATGTTCACATTATGCGTTTAGCATTCTTCATATCTTGAAAATCTCTATAATGTGAACAGATTCTCGAGATTCGATTTTATAGTTTAAATTATAGAAAGTATCTATAACTTAAAAATAACTCCGCATCATGAACATAAATTCTGAACCACAATATGTTGAATTTATAGAGGTTTATGTGTAATTTGTGTTAACTAATAAAAAAAGAAACGCCAATAATTTGTATTGTCATGTGATGGTGCCGATTCTATTTAAATAATTTTCTTATTTAATACAGAAAATTAAAAATATTATATTACAATACATAAATATACATAATTGAAAATCTCTATAATGCAAACAGATTCTCTAGATTCGATTCCATAGTTTAAATGATAAAAAATTTATTTTTTAACTTAATCTTCTTTAACTTATTTTTTTTAAAAACTCCATATCTTAAACAATAATTTTAGGCCTCAATATGTTGAAGTAATAAAAGTTTTTGTGTATTTATTTATATTCATACAGATATTGTTGCGAATTAAATCTTAAGAGGCATTTCCATTACACACCCCTAATTCAATCAGTTAAAAATAATAAATAAATTCAAACATTTCCCATTAAAGCTTAAAGATTATTATTTAAAAAAATATTTTACCAGACATTTCTCTCTCTTTAAAGTAAATACCCAATTTGTTTATGGAGGCAATTGAATTGCCCCCCGAAATTTCTAAAACCCATTAATTGACGGTGACTAATTGATACTTTATTATTATGGGGATTTTATTGGAATTTTATGGTAACAAAAATCACTTAATTTTCTTTTTTTATTTCTCATTTAATATTTTCCCCGAAAAAAATAAACACATTTTTACAATTTATATAATTCATTTTTAATCCCCTTTCATGATCCTTAAGATATACTTTTTTAGAAAATAGTTATTTGAAACCGATTGTATCGCAAAACGTAAAATTTTTATATTTTAATATCCCAAAAAATCATTTAAAAACATTATTTTAGGGGTATTAATTTTGAAAATTATTATCTTACGTTTATTAATGGGCGATTATATACGATGATCTAAATTATCACTGCAAAAAGAATTAACAGCCTTTGATATTAAAGGGTTAAAAATAATTATATATAAGAAATGTAAGAAAAAAATTAAGTATTTTTATGTGAATTTATTTCGTTATTTATATTTATAGTATAATGTGAAAAAAACATGAAAATTATTGCGTGAATTTTCACGGTGTATTTTTTTCTTCCCCTAAACTCTGAGATTTATATTAATTGATAGTTATTTATTGCATTTTATTGCTGTTATATCATAAATATCATAAATATTTTCGCAGTTTAACGTTCAATTCCCTCACCTTAAAGTGAAACATATAAATAATTAGGAATTCGAAAATTTGAATTAATTAAGTTCAGTGATTTAATATTCGCGAATACTTAATCCGTACATTTTTTTGAATAAACGATTTGAATATAAATATATTTTTAAAGTGAATACACATAAACCTCCGTTACTTAACCCTATATAACTTGAAAACCTCTATAATTTGAATCGATTTTTGAAATCCGATTCTATTGATTTACGTTATAAAGCAACCTCTAATCTATAACTTAAAAACCTCTATATCATGAACAAAGATTTTAGATCGCAATATGTTTTGAGTTATTGAGGTTTATGTGTATATTAAAGTGAATATATAATTTTTCTTTTTCGTTTTAATTAATGGAAATATAAATAAATCATGAATCAGTATAATAATAGGTTTTAGTGTCGTGAAAAATTTCTTTATTATTAATCACTGTCATTAGAGTTTAGTTTTAAGTGTGTTTTAAATGCGGACATTATTTTTATTTTCTCTTTTAAAAAATTACTTTTTTCATATTAAAAATTTAAATCATAAACAAATAAATGGAAAAATAAAAAACTCGAATCATCATATATCAGAGCCTAATCCAAAAGTCACTCTTTTTTTAAAAATGTTTCTCAGTGACTATAACAAGCATTTAATGGTGTTATAACAGCGATATTTGCAGCATGCAATGGTGTCCCTTATTATGTACATGACTCTCTCAAATGTTCATGTTAAGGGTCGTTAAGTCTCGTTAACGCAAAGAAAAAGGTATAATTACACAAAAACCTCAATAACTTTAAACCTCTATAACTCGAAAATCTCTATAACTTGAACAGGTTTTTAAAACCCAATTCTATTGATTTACATTATAAGTGAACCTCTCTTACTTGAAAACCTCTTTATCTTAAACAAAAATTTTAAACCGCAATATATTCAAGTTATGGAGGTTTATATGTATTACTACACTGATTGGTATTTTTGTGGGTCCATATATGTATACATGTACATGGGGCCATACGGGGCCATCGGCGCCATACAAACAGCAGGAGATTTTCTGCCGTTTCAAAGCATTTAAACGCTTTTCACTGAATAATGATTCACAATAACTGTTTCTAAATCTTAAAGTAAATACTCTCATTTAACATTTGTACGTTTTAACAGTTTCAGTTTCAGTACTTTAAAATTTCGTTTCGCATTTCGGGGGCCCTAAAAATATGGTAGAAAAATGCTTTGGAAAATGGGGGAAAACAGTCTTTAAAGTGTTAGTTTTAAGGTCCTCTCACCCCTAAATACTCAAAAAGACCCTTTATACGGTTCACATTATGTGTGTATCGTTAAAATAGAATAATGAGAAAAATGTCATTTTTGGCTCATATCATACACACATATACATGTATACATATATACACATACAGTAAAAGGGCATTTTTCATTTGCCGTGTAAAATCAATGATCCGTGTACTAAGGTTTTATGTTTAAAATACCATTGAATTATAAGCATTGCTTCAACTAAATATACCATACGGGGACCACCGCAGGGTTAACAGTGTTCAACAATGTTCTTATCATTTGACTTTAACTAACTTTAAGTAACCATTTTTAGGGGTATTATTACTCTATATACACTTGACCCTTAACAGTAGAGTCCCGAAAGTCAGCACTGTTAACAGTAAACTTTTGAAACACTAACAATTTTGACCCTCCACTTTAAGAGTTAAATATGCTATTTACTTAATTGTAAAATTGACTCAAATGACAAGTCTCACACACTCATGAGTTTATGGGACTGCGAAAGAAGAGAAAAGAAAAAGAAAAAAATTTTTTAAATTAAAGACTAATTTAGTATGGAACTTTCAAATGAGAGAGAGAAAAGGAGACTAATGAATGAGTAACTTGAATTTTTTGACACGCATTGTCACGTAATGAACTTCTTAAACTCTGCTGCGCGATGACTGATGACTGATGATGACAATTGTCAATAGTTAATGATAAAGTTAAGTTAATAATTGGTATTACCCTTTTTACAAAAGGTGAACCTCAGTATTCTCCAAGGGTTGGTTCAGATCTAATTTTTTAAAAATTTTCTAGGAAGGGGGTCAATTTTTCTAGGTTTTTAGTCAACTTTGTACTTTTCTATGCATTTTTCTTAAGCAATCTATTCATTTTTGCTATTTTTGAAGGGGATGAACTTTGAACTTTACCCTAGCCAACCCCCCACCCTTGATGAATACTTGTGAACCTTTTTTTACTTTAATTCATCGTCATATTTCTTTCTGTTGTCATTTGAGTGATTATTAATGGTACATGACAGTGAAAAGACAGTGACATGATGTTACTGTGATTAGTGATTTAAAGTGCCGTGATGCATGCAATTTGTATATATTTAAATTACTCTCTTTTAAAGAGATACATTTACCATTGACGTAAGTTTAGTACATTTATATATATTTATGAGTATATAAATGTGTGTGTGTGTCTGTAATCATTATCAAAAGAATCCTCATTATGCATCACACAATCTCATGACTCAATGATAATGGTAATATACAGTTGGACCTGTTTATTGTAAACCTGTATTTTGTAAAATTTTTTTTATTTTACTCTTTACCTGTTTTCATTGGAAATTGATTGATTGTTATATGTTATGCCGTTATTTATATTTTTGTGGGTTTTGCGTTAATTACTAATTAACTCTTTTCACTTAATTAAGTAAAATATTAAAATATATTAAACAACAAAAAAAATCAAAATTAATTATCATGATAATGGTTCAATTGAAAAAGACTTAATTAAAAGTAATTAAAAATGCATAATTTATCATTATTGAAGGTCAATGTTATGCATACACTTAACTCATTTATCCATAACGAGTCCCGCAATTGTAATTCCATGCAAATGATTAGCGTTAAATGATACTTCTTTCACTTATAACAGTGTTAAATAACACATAAAATTACTTAAAGTAATAGTAATGAGTATTTAATCGAAAACATATGCGTAATTCATTAGTAGAAAAGTGAATTGTGAAAACGAAACATAACAATATATAAACTCATTATTCCATTACAATATATTAGAGATTTTATTCATTAATAAATCATTTTCCTAATATATTCATTACCAATTTTCATTATCATCATTATCATTAACATAGCTTTTAATAGCAATTTATGTCCCCTCAGACCTAATTTAAAAGAGGTTATAATAGAGAAGGCATTTAATGTCTTTTCCATCATAAATATATGCAATTAAACCTCTATAACGTAAACTCATTTTAATATAAACTGTTCTCTATAAAGTAAATTTTCTTTGTAAATTGAATAAATTATTAGGCTCGAATAATGTAAATTATTGCTACTTTATTTAGACTTCTGTAAAGTTAGAACCTCTCCATTGTGAACAAAGATTTTTGTATTAATATATTTACTATAAAAAGGTTTGAGTGTATGTCATTAGTGTTTTTAAATATTTCTAAATCTCATAATGAAATGCGATTCCAATTATTTTGGTGTTAATAAATTGAAAAAAATCTTACGTCAGGAGTTTCATCGTCATTAACGCTGTTCCAATAGTTTATTTAATTTATATTTTTTTCTGTTGCATTTTCTGAGGCAAAACATAAGAAAAGTATTTTTTTAAATATCGTTTAATGATAACGATTATCAAATAATGTCACTAAAACCACGAAAACTCTTACATTAATCTCTTACATTTTTCCTGATTCTGTATTAATTAATAATGATAATTAAGATTAATTTGCGCATTCCCCGAGTGTTCCGTTGGGAAAAAATAAGTCCAATTATTGAATTCTTAAGCAGTTTTTAGTCGGTAATTACCAACTTTATTCAGATTATGAAATTAGATTAGGGATTTAATGAGGATCTATCTTTAGAGTTTGAATTAAATTTAATATATATTTTTATTTATATTTTATTTAAAAATTTATTTAATAAAAAAGTTTTCGATAATCAAATATTAATCAATTTTTATTTAATTTATTTTTTATGGAATTTAAATTTTTAATGATTATCGACATATTATTATTATTATTATTATCCGATTCATCAGTAATTATTTTTAAAAATTTTAAACTAATTATGCAATTAATCTAATTATACACTTAATATTTTTTCCAATTAATTTTAAAGTTCATTCGGGTTTTTTAATTAATGTTTATATAAACATTAATATATATAAATGTACTCTCATTATATGATTATTTTATTTCTAAAAATTCAGTTCAATTAACAAAATTATTATGTAATAACAATTGAGTCTACAGCTGGAAAAAGGGTATATGTATATGTTCATTTTGTGTTCTAAAATTAATAAAACCGGTTTAAAGTTTTACTACAAATAAATTAAATTAGCACTTTACATATACAATACATTAATAATCAAAATCAAATATGTTAATTAAATTATCATTTTAATTAATAATCTAATCTATGGTATAATATTGGTATGCCAAAAATGTGCTCATAGTATACAGGATCTAATTAATGTATTTTTAGGAAATTTCAAACAACCTCATAATTATATGCCCTTTGTTTATCTGTGTTTGTTATTTTCAATGCGTTAATATAGCTTAAATTGTAAATAATGAATAATTTCCGATGCTTCGCATCTTTGTTTAACCACAACAGCACATATAAAGAATTATTAAAACACACACAATGAATAATTTCAAAAATATTTAAATGAAATTTAACAACTAAAATCCCTCATACAGCTCATGCAACAATGCATATATACTAGACCCAGCCAGAAGGGGTAGTGGATAACCCCCCTCAGCGATTTTCAAAGCTGACCATAACATATAGAAAAGGTACCCCACTACCAAATTTTGAAAATTTTCCAAATTTACCCCCCCCCC
>LBFL01018855.1:0-13734 GCA_000988845.1 Hypochthonius rufulus
TAAAATGTCCAATATGATGGCACTCCGTGCAAATTCATTTTTCATTTATTTAATTCGGTAAATAATTATTATTTGTCTATATGAATGCAGTTCCCATTGCATTCGCAATGATTATTTAGTCACAAAGTAAATGTTTAAATGTTTAGATGTTTAGATGTCTAGATGTCTAGATGTTTAGATGTCTAGATGTTTAGATGTCTAGATGTCTAGATGTTTAGATGTCTAGATGTCTAGATGCAATCAAAATTTTCCAACACCGACTAAATTGGGCCAAACCACTTTAGATCAACTTTTTTCCATTTATCGCACGTCCTTAGTAATGGATTAGATTATCGGGGAATTCTTTGGATATTATACAGTACCATTATGCAATACATTATGCCATACCCATCCTAACCTTAACAGTGTAAACTTAACCTAACATAACTTAATTTGATGGGTGAAGGTACTGTATCATGATACAGAGTGATTATTTTATCTTTCAATAAAATTACACATACAAAGTCAATCATCACCACATGTTACTTTAAATAATAGATGTCGCTATTCATTATTTTACAATGTAATGTATTATGATGGCGTTTATACGTGCCAATATTGTCAGTATTGCATGTATTAAAAATAATTTATAAAATAAAGTTTCATAAAATTATCGAACTTTTGACGCATATACATTAACATGTGTTAATTTCTAAGGGTTTTCCGTGACCAAATAAAATATATGGCGATTGTATACTTATATGTTACATTTCAATGCATTTACAATACACTATATTGTAAATGAGTTAATAGCGACATCTATTATTTAAAGTGACATGTGGTGATGATTGACTCAGTATGTGTAATTTTATTGAGAGATAAAAAAATCACTCTGTACTGTGGCAATAACTAAAGAGTCGACGATTTTCGTTGTTTTAATTGTATTGATATGAGACAAATCCAATGTTTATATTATTTAAGTTCAGTAATAGTGTTTCGTCATGTATTTTATTATTGTAAATGCATATGACAGTGAATCACGGGTTTTATGTTTGTTTTGATTGTTACACGTGCCTATACATGTACAGCGTGTGACAATAAATTCCGTCATTTGACACTCCAATTAGAAATTAAATTAACAAAAGATTATCGCATTTTTATACAGATTAAGACATTGTATTTAACCATAGGGTCATGTACTATCTTTAGATTATTACATTATAATTTTTAAATTAATTTAATAATTGAATTAAATTAAAATGTAAGTGTACGCAAAAATTAAAAAGTACCGATAGAAATTTTAAATTATCATATGAAAAATCGCTGTTCATTGACCATTGCCCGTATAACGGGAAATCTATATTCACCGGTGAGCAGCAATACTACATTTTCCGCAAATATCGAGAATCAGAGATACGTACTAATGGTATAGGGATCGACGCATAACATAATAATCAAAGGAAACATTATTTGGTTATTGACTTTTTAAATAGTAATTTTACCGCTGAGAGTTGTATCATTCCTCTGATTGCAGATATTTCCGCAAAATGTTATATAAAGAAATTAAAATGAAACAAAAATTTTTTCCGAAAACACCATTTAAGGAGAATAAAATGTAAATTTAAGGGATCCTATTTTAACGCGCATTATTTACAGTATAATAATACATAGAAATGCATTAAAAATATTTTGCATTTTTGTGAATCACTCATTTAATTGTTTTATTACAATAAATTAAAAAACAATTTATTATTAATTAATATCGTATAAACTTCAATGATAATTTGATAATAATTACTAAAAATATTAAAATGTCACCGTTAATTATGATTACCGAACGATTTAAAATCACGGAATTGTCATTCGCTGTATATTAATACTTACATTTACAGTTACACACAAATGTCTACGGATTATAATAAACCGTTGCGAAAGAAACGGGCATCGCACGCATTGCACTATTATTAGCAAAAGCAATTAATAATGATATAATTCTGCCGGTGTTATTCTTAATATTTTCAATAACATCATAATTATTTAATATTTTAAAGCTTAAAATAACCTCTAAAAATTTGGCATTTTTATGATAAAGTATATGAATCAACGCAATGTCATTAGCATTGTTAGGGTCATCATCATAAGTTAGGGTCATCATCACTTCAGTTAAATCATGGACTTTTGATTATGGATTTTTAAAATTATTAAGCATTGAGTATCATACCATTTCTTAACTGTCCGTTCAATTTAATTATTGTAATTATTTTCGTGATATTATTATTAATCTTTATTATAATTGAATATCATTGATAATCTAAAGAAATGTTATAAAAGTTGTTACCCTAATGTAAACCCATAACATATCGATTATCAGAAAAACAATTTCTATATTAATATTTCGGAATGATAAATCAATAATTTAAAGATCATAAACTCCGGATTTATATGCACATAAAATCTCAAAATATTTATGCATTTATGCCTTAAAAATGGACGAAATATGCTCAATAATGTAATGTGCTCATAAAAGTCATATCAATGAAAGTAAAAAAAATAAATTTTTTGATATTACAGTTAAATTTAGGATCTTTTGGCATTCATGTATTCAATTTTTTAAATGAAAAATGTGAAAATATTGTCAAAAGATATGTGGTTTTTGCCTAATTTAACAAAATATGTTTCTTATGCATTTTATCTGCTAAAACATGGGAATTTGCAAAATTTTACATAAATAATATCACTTAAATTAACTCATTTTTATGTGAATTATAAACAATTAAAGGTCGCGCAGTGTTTAAGTATAATACAAAAAATGCTTTTAGTGCAAAATCCGGGGTTTACTTATAAATAATTTATTATTATTATTTTCAAAGTTTCATGAAACGACATATAAAAAAGTTCATTGCATTTATTAAAACGAAATGATTAACGAAAGAATGCCTAAGATAAAATATAAAACGCTTTTTGGGAATTGTCATTTGGACTAAGAATTTCTAAAATGATGATTCTTAATTATCTTTTTTATTGTGACTCTACTAAAAACTAATTTCAATTAATTGCAAAATTAAATAGTAAAATTTACAAAATTTTAGAGCAAAAATGTCAATAAAAGAGAAATTATCATTCCTATGGTCTCAAAATGTATCACAATGCAAATCTGTCAATAAACTTATTGAACCGAATAAATGCATTGAATTTGATTATTATTTACGTATTTCGGGATTATTGTATCAGCCTCTTAAGTCCTTATATGGGAATGGTGATGAAAGTGAAGATAATTTCAAAAGACGATTAAAATTAAATAAAATTATAAAATTATTTATGATATTTATGACGTTCGATTTTTTCAGTAAATTAATAATTCCTGACAAATCACCACTGTTATATCATTGCGGAGACATTTTCCAATTCTTAAGCGGTAAAAGATACTTCTATAGTATCCCTTTTGTCATTTGGGGCATCGTTTCGACTATAATTTTGTTGACGTTCGAAAAGTTTCAGTCGAAACGTGATTTATCATGGATAATGAATTTTGGATATACGCAGGGACTTCAGAAGCCGATTGATAATGGCATTAAAGATGTGGAAATTGTTAATAAATTGTTTAAACGGTTCAAATTGACGATGTTAATTGGAAATGCGGTGACATATTTGGTCGTTATTTTAGCGTTTCCCGCATATGGACTCATCGCATGGCTTAATTTGAATCTAATGGATTATCTCATTTATGGTCTCTTTTGGCATATCGCATTCGCCAATGTTTGGGCATTATATATTTGCAGAATCTTATACTTAGTATTTGGGTATTTCCATATGACGTGTTATTATTTTAAGCAAATCATATCAGAGAAAAACCAAAAGATTAAAACAATTGCAAAGCAAATGAATAATAAATGCATTGACAAACATATAGATGTTATCACAATATATAAATTATGCAAAGAGTATTCAACGATAATTTCATTACTTTTATTATCGGATAACTTTTGGTGTATCATCGTCGGATCGACATATTTCCTCTATAACTTTCAAATATGTTTCTTACTCAACACACTCATATTCTACGATAATCCATTGTTTGTTAAAATCGCATTCAATCAGTTTATGCTCAACAGTATCGGCGCGATTATGATCTTAACGCTCAGTGCTGCGACTGTCACTTATGAATTTCATAAGTGTTACAATGATTTAAACACTATCATCACTTATGGAAGATTTTCACTTCGATTTAAATTTAAAGTAATTTATTTGAAAAATTTAATACTGCAATTGACCGGTCCAATGGAAAATGGGCACGGAGAGCAGTGTGTGCATATGACAAACACGAGTTTATAGTTTCAGTGCGCATAAAAATTATTACGAAATTTTCTTTAATTAAATTAATTAATTATGTTTATTTTCGATTTTAATCTAAATTCTTTTATAGAATGTTATTCCATAGATTTAATTTAGCATTCAATAGGGTCTCATATGTGTATTTTAACAAAATTTATAAAAACATGATAACTCTAATGATTCCCTTTTTCCATTAGAACGGTCAATTATTGTTCAATTATCTTTTCAGTTAATGCATTTATTGGAACACATCGGGAGTGGTAAATCGGGATTTACATGCGGACGTTTGTTTTGTTTGGATTATAAAAGCATATGTGAGGTATAAACACAAATCCTTTAATAAACAACGATTATTAAGCATTATTAATAATGAAAGACTAATTTCATGTTAATTTAATTAAAAGTTTCTCTTTTCATTCGGATCGTATTTCCTGTTAATTGCGAGTTTCGCACTCCGAACATAACGAACATAAATTCAATGAATTAATATAAAAAATAAAAATTCTCATATTACTTTAACATATAAATTGTTTTAAATATTTTAATAAAACCATTTATAAACATATTTGAAATATTCACTCATTTCAGTGTTTCTCAAATGTTTTATGTTACAAATTTATGTCTTAAATATTTATATAATAAATTAATTAAAAAAAATTTCTTTAAATTCAATTATAATTGAATTTCGCGCGAAATAATCACTTAACTTTTATTTAAAGAATTAACAGTTTCGTGTGTCTATTGTTGAGTATGATTATCTATAATGTTAATGCATTCTCAAGTGTCACGTGTGAATCTCTTCAATAAATTCAGTTTCATTATAACGGAAATCGATTCTCAATCATAACGTTCGATTATTGAATGACGTAATTACATTGGAATTTCAGTGCCGTTTTATTAATTTCATTCGAAACTTAAATAATTAATTAAATAACACAATTAATTAACGATTTGCGCTTAAATTAGTATATTATTCTATAAAATGTCACTCAAACGCAACTGTAATTATTCCATTTTAGATCATAAAACGCGTGACGCCATTATTATGAATTTACACAATTTTCGACTTCCGTCGGCACTTAACACTAATAATGGCGGTGATTTTGCAAATTCCAAACGATTTCGCGAACATGAATATGACAGTGGCTATGGTCAAAGCCAAAACCAAAACTATGGTCAAAGCCAAAGCCAAAGCTATGGTCAAAGCCAAAGCCAAAGCTATAGTCAAAGTGTTGGTCAATGTTCAGGGGAAAGCGCAGTGCAAAGTCAAAGTTCAGGTGACAGTATGTGTTTAGGTGCGGGTGATTCGACCGGAATCTATAAGTACAGCGATAAGTATCAAACGTCGAAGTACCAAATGTCGAAGTACCAAATGTCGAAGTCGAATCTCTATTACGGTCCGCCGATCCTCAACCAATGGTTGCAAAAGACCATCTCATGTGGCATTTTCCAATTTATATATGACCGGTCATTTATGGATAAAATGGAACATTTGACACGTGAACTCAGAACACTCTTTCCGCTCACTAAAGAATCCATTAAAAGAGTGAAGTTATGTGTGTCTGAGAGTGACGAAAGTGATAAGAAACGGATTACTGAAGAATTAATCGGGAAAATCAATCAGTTGATTGAGAATAATCGCATCTGTGATGTGCCGCCACACGATTCACAACCCATTGATTCATCGCAGAGTCAATCGACACAAAACATGGCGAAAAATCAAAAGATTCAATTGAAGTGCCGAAAAAATTGGGTAAACACGACATTCACTAATGGTTCCGGTGTCACTATGAAATCAGTCACTAAGAAATGGAGAGACACAAATACTAAGAGAGCCGAAAGACTCGTGTTTATACTTAAGAAAATCATACAATTGTTGCAGACGAACACTTTCATTACGAAACGTGAACTTTACTATTATAATATGGAACTGTTCTGTAATAAGCAGTGTTATGTCGATAATATTGTTGATGATATCGCCGCGTTACTGAACGTGTCACGCGCCCATTTGCACATTGTTGCGTCGAGTCGCGGATTGGTCTATGGTCACTTGCGGTACAACGATAGTAATCGTACTCAAGTAAATTGTCTTTCACTATCGACGGGCATTACAGTGCCGAACGATTCGGACCAAATCTATGGTATGGAATCGGATGCGACGTTTATTCTGGTGATAGAGAAACACGCGACATTCCAGTACCTCATCGATCTGAAGATTCAGGAGCAGTATCCTCTTATTATGGTAATTTTCAGGGTTTATAATAAGATTAACGATTAATTATACTTAAAAATGGTTCAATTGTAATACCACAGTTAACCGGACGCGGATATCCCGACTTAAATACCCGCGCATTCCTCAATTTGCTTTGGATTAACTTCCGAATCCCGATATTTGTATTTGCGGACGCCGATCCCTATGGTATCGAAATCCTTTCGGTGTATCGTTACGGGTCATTATCACTGTCATACGACGCTCCGCATCTCGTCGCACCTCAAATTCGTTGGTTGGGAATTCTCACCTCTGACATTCAGGATTTCCAACTTAAGAAAGAGGCACTCATACCTCTCGGTGATGGCGACAGAAAGAAAATACGCGATTTGTATGAACGTCCGTACATTCAACAGAATGAACAATGGAAGAGGCAATTGCAACTCATGGAAAAGAATCAAATGAAAGCCGAAATTCAGGCTTTGGCCGAACATTCCCCGACTTATCTCATTGATATTTATATTCCCGCAAAGATTAGGTATGGACTTTGGATTTAATGTCAATTCAATGGCCAAATTAAAAATATCGATTCTTTTATTATTCTATTATTACCATACCCATATCCATATTATCATATAATCCTATTTATTTGTTTATCCGTTTTAACAGATTTTATTTTCATTACATTATTTTCATTATCAATTATCACATATCTTATAATGTATTTTATAATGTAAGTTTTAAATTCATCATTAAACTTTAATTTTGGTTTTAATTCATTTCTTAATTTACAATTTAACATTTAATTATAACACAAAATAAATATTCACAAAAATTATTTAATTTTTAACATCTTTTGTTTGATTAACCGAATCCATTTTATCGAAATTAACATTAATCGGTTTATCATATCCGAGCATATATTTGTATGCATCAAAATTTGTAACAAAATTAGGATCAACAAAAAGGGGTTTCTTTTTATCTCCGATCACATATGTCGTGAAAATACCCAAAACTTCTGGAACTTTAACATCAGCAGATTTATAATTAATTGAAACTTTACGATTAAATATATTCAAAACATTTGCAGTGAATATTTTTGTTTTCGGATCGTATCTCAATTCCGTCACATAACGTTTCGTTATTATATTCAATAATAACGGTGAACACATCATTGCGACACTCGTAAATATCGCAAAAGAAATGGCTAAAGATGATGACGAATCTATTATCTGTTGCAACACAAATGGTTGAATTCCGATCGCGATGAGTGTCGTCGATAATGAAAACCCTTTTATTACTTTAATCATCTTAACCATTGTTTCAGGCCCTTTGTATATAACTGAAGGATCCGCGTGTGGCTTTTGTTCCTCAATCGGCTCATTATTATCAATTTCATCATCAGAATCATACATTAATCGGGAATTATCTTTTGGTACGGATGATGGTGATGATGAGGATAATGATCTTAATATATACGTTTGTATTTTATATCTTTCGAAATGACATGTCTGAGGATATATTTTTATACGTTTTGTTGAACATAATGCGATTATTTTTAAGAAATTCATATTTTTATTTATATTTTTCAAAATTAATTTTGTTTATGATTAAACTCTATTGAAAAAAGTTGCAAATACATGTGCTAAAATAGTAAAACGACTTTTTAATTAACGATTATAATGGTTATAATATATTGCATTTGTAGTTACGTTTTCTATATTAAAAGGGAACATCTCTCATTAAAATACAGTGTCGCTTTAAATTTCAATACTAATTTTGATTTATTGTGGAAATATAAGCATATTATGTCCAATAAAATATGTCCAATAAAATTGAGTAAAACAAAATGTACTTTTCTTTGACGCGTCATATTACGAAGTAATTTTTGTATTACTACGCAATTACGCAATTCTACTAAAGAATACAAAACTATCATATGATTCGTGTTTTTTGTTTTCATAAACCGTTTTTAGTGTTTCATTAATTCATTAATAAAATTAAATAAAAATTAATAATTAAATTAAAGAACGAAAATGTAAACGTTTCAATTTCCATTTTAAACAATAATTAATGCGATACGCAAATGTTTCAATCATTTAATGCATGACATTATACGGACATAAAACATATTTGAATGACGCAAAAGTGAGTATCGAATCGATTCACAACAAAAATGTACGATTTATTTGAAACATGTTTAGGCACGAATCAAATGTTATTGCATCTTTACATTGACAATTGAAGAGTTCAAATTTATTTCGGACATCATTTATATACACGTAAATATAAATTTATTTTAATTTTAAAATTTTATACGTGTGAATCGACATGATTCATGTTATGATTGTAATTATATATAAATTAATTGTTAATCAATTGATTAATTAACAATTAATTTGATTTTATCTCATTTAATGTATGTTTTTGTATATATTTCATTATATTAGATTCACTATTCACTCATACATATACATATATATTGACTCAAATGGACCAAAATTTGCTTTAATGAGTCCATCGGTCACCTTTTAAAACATCGCTAAACTCATTGATCATTGAAATACCCTTTAAAATTTGATTCTCTGACAAAAGTTCAACTCAAATATACAATTTTTGACTGTGTTTTTAGTCATTTCACACATATCAACCGACACAATGAGTCAGACGCAAAATCCCCTCAAAAAATCGCGAAAACGTAAAAACAAATCAAAAGGTCAAATCAATTGCAATATCAGCACCTCTGTTCATGACTCATTACCACAATCAGTTACTCATAAACCCAATAAAACCCCTTCAGTCACATCAGTCTCCTCAGAGGTGAAAACCAATAAAAGACCAATCGGTGTGTTTTGGGATATTGAGAATTGTTGTGTCCCCTCCGGTCGTTCAGTCATATATTTGGTGCGACGGTTGAGGCATTTGATTGTAGAGAAGTTTCGTGAATGCGAATTTTTAGTCGTTTGTGATACGCATAAGTTTAATAATGACCTATTAAATGATCTCAATGACTGTCAAGTGACTGTGGTGCATGTTAATAGTATTGCAAAGAATGCCGCTGATGATAAACTTAAACAGTGCATTATTAGATTTGTCGGAGTTTATGGTTCTAAATCTGCGCTTTTGATTATCTCAGGTAATTATTGATCCATTTAATGTTAATTTAATTCCAATAAATTTATTAACATTTTGATAATAAATGATAAATTTAATTAATGAAATTTTTTAAAATGTATTTCTTAAGAGATAATTTCAAAAAAGAATAATTATATTTTATTATTTGTGATATTTAAATATTAGTATTGTTTTAAGTATTGTTTTTATTATTGATTATAATGAACACCGCTTTATTACGGATTAATTAATTAATTACTAAAGTTTATGCGGATTTTAATTTTTCAGGAGACATTAATTTTGCAACAGTTTTAACCGATATTCGGTACCGTCAGAGTGTATACATTATATTGTTGCACTGTCACGCGGCAGCTGCACTATTAGCGTGTGCCAATGAAACAATAGATTATGCCGAATTTGTAAAGGCACTTCCATTACGATCAAAAGCGATACAACAGAGTGAGTGATGATTTTTAAAGAATGTATTTAATTTAATACACAATTTACTAATTGTTGTATAAACCTTTAGACCCCTCATTTCTTTTAGTCACAAATTTACCCGGAATAAAGATTAAGTTAAGAGATATAAAAAAGCGATTATCGCGTATCACTAATAATTGCGGCGGAAAAGTTCTTTGGATCAGTGACGATCGTACCGCATCAGTGATAAAATTCGGTTCGATTCACGACGCTAAAAGAGCACATCAAAGGATTGATAACGAAGATGTGTATGGGAATAAAATCAGTGTCAAATTGAAGCACATTGATATAGAAACAGTTGTCTCGAGTGAGAGTGCGTGTGATTCCGACAGCAGTGGACGCGCAGTTCAGCAGAAACCGGACGATACTGGACCCTCGGAAATGCCAAACCATAGACGAAAAAATTTCTCTTCCGTTTCAGCGCCAAAAAACCGTAAACGTTCAGATTCATATTCATTATCACGAATGGAGGAGTATAATCAGTGTCAATACGGATCATCATTGGATCAAATGGTTCCTCACAGAGGAAGTTTTTTGGCACATCCGGCGCCGCAATCAAATGGATTGACTGATTCAACATCTCCGACATCAGTTAAATTAATTCATAATCAAAGCATTTGTAATAACGATGGTAATTTTGATGTTTATAATCATATTTAATGATTGATTTAATATTTTCTAATTTTAGGTAAAGTCTTTGATTTGCTAATAACAAATTTAGACGAAAATATTAAGCAAAACGAATGGAAACGCATTTTATCCTCCAAATTCCACGACTGCGGTATTAATTGCATTGACATTCAAATTATCGGACCACAGAATGTTCGAATGAACGATTCAGTACAATTTCATGTTAAAGCAATTGTAAAACTCGGATCAGCATTTGATGTACAATTAGCGGTATACAATTTGCAACGCCTTAAAATTGGAAATCGAAAAATTTCAATTTCAATAAATGAGCATCAATCGCGTGAATTGATACGTAAAGAGGTGATTTCGTTATTTCAAGAAATTCCTCATAAAAAGATACCGATGATCGCGTTTCAAGAATTATTTGAGAAGAAATTTAATCGTCCGATAAACTTCCACAGCATATATCGTCTGAGGGATGACGGAATTCTAAACGTATCTGTTGAGGATCCTAATAATGTTTGTTACGGTGCAAATGGGAAATACGTAATGCTTCGTCCGAATGTCCAATTAAATGACGGACCATTGAATTACTTACCGTATTGTACCGAACATTACGAAACAAACGTAACGGGTGCGTGGGCTGAGATTCCCGACCCTTTCACCGCTCTCCCATACATTAATATATCATTGAAGGTTCTCGCACCGCGAATTCATCATCTACTCGATACACACGGTGGTGTCTTACCACTTCAGGGTATGGTCAATTGTTACGTTAAAGAATTTAATGAATCATTTGATACGGTGACTCCACCACTGGTCTCATTGGAACATTTAATTACGTGTGTCGCCGGTGTTCAGATATCTGCGAATTCGGGATTTAAACGCATTCATTGGCTCGAGAATAATTACGCGATCATAGGTGAGGAAAATGAATCGAATCCCGATTATGAAGTGATTCAAAAGCAAATCACTCAATTCACGAGGGAAATCAAAGAACTGCTGAGGAATAAACCGTTATGTATGATACCGTTCAATAAGTTAATCCCCGAGTATCATACGCATTTCGGGCGTCAGTGTCAAGTGTCAAATTTTGGTTTTGTAAAATTAGCGGATCTTTTGGAAGCGATTCCCAATGCTGTACAAATTATTAACGAAAGTGCCGGACGCATCATTACGTTATCTCATCGCGAACAGACGAAGAGATTTGCTTCTGATATGCTCAGAGTTATTAAGTAATTATCTAACACTAAAGACTTATGTAGAATAATGTTTATACCGTTTCAGGGCACAGTCGGGAAAGACGATTAAATTGAGTCAATATCCTTTAGCGTACGAAACTATCTTCGGTCGTCCTTTTAATATCGCTTCTTATGGTGTCTGTTATTTTAATGATCTATTATGTGAAGTTTGGGAAAACACAATTATCATACTCCCCGATGGCGATGATCGTATATTAATGATACCGAAACGCGAACAGACTAAAGATGAGATTATAAATACTCAATTATTTGCATCTGAAATGACTGAATTGTTAAGCACGACACCGAAATTTGAGATTAACTTTAATAAAGTTATCCCAATTTATCACCATTATTATGGAAAACAGTGCCGTTTGACTGACTATGGATTCACCAAATTAATTGAATTGTTCGAAGCGATTTCACCGGAAACGGTCGAAATCACCGGAAATGGAAATCCCGACGATCGTCTCGTGCGTTTGAACCTCGAGAAAAGGATTAATGCGATCGGACAGCGTTTTGAACGTATATTCAAATTAATGGAATCACGATGTTTACCGATCACTCAAATCATTAGCAAATATACTGAAGAATTCGGGTATAATATTAATTTTAATGATTTTGAATCACACGATTTGATTGATTTGATTCATAAAATGCCCGAAAATTGGTTTAATATAATCGATGAAAATGGTGTCTCATGCATTGAACTTGTGAATGTCGATCATCTCCGGTTAATTGCACTTCGAACTGCGAAAATGTTAATGGAAGCATCAGAGGGGGAAATGAAACTCCACGAACTCGAAGCGCAATACCAAAATATGTATCACAAATCATTGGGGAGTGTCATATTTTGTGATGAGTTTAAGAATTACTTCGAATGTAACAGCGAAAACAGTCTTAAATTGACTCAAATGATGATGTTCGTACGTAAATGTATAATATCGATGCAAAAGCACAACAGAATGGGATGGTATACTCTCGCAGAACTCGAAAATCTGTTACACAAGTACTTCAATGATGTTTTACCTCAGCCCTCTAATTACAAATGCAAAAGTTATTGCGAATTGTTTCGTAATTTAAGCGATTATTTTCTTATTCGTAAGAGTAGAGATGCGAAACAATTTACTCCGATCATATCATTAACTGAATATTTTCAAAAATCTCCCATCATTATTAGACAATCAAAGGTTACGGTACTCAAACGCAGCATCACACGTACAATTGATAGTTGTAACATCAAAGTCGTCACCTCATACCATAATAGCGAAAAGTCACTCGAAACGCCTCAAAAAAGTCCAAATGTGGATCTATTGTCAGGTGAAGACATTCCCAAAGAAGTGCCGGAACCACAATTGGCACCGATACCATCTCTTGACATGAATTTAATTAATTTATCACCTCCGCGATCACCGATGCCCGCATACAACAATGACCTTTATGATGATTGGAGTTTTCTCGATGAAACACCACAGAAATCACTGAGACGTATGAAAGTGGACGTATCACCACAATCGTCATCAATGATGACACCGCAGAGTTCAGAGAAGAATATGAGTGTTAATGAAGAACGTAAGAGGAAAGCGCATTCTAAAAGAATGGGCGCACATTTTAATTCGAGTGAAGTGTGAATGTCAATTATTATTGTTTATATAATTATTTTGAAATTTAAATATTTAGAAAAGTTAAAAGTTAATAATAGTAATTCATTGTCATTCAATTAAATATAATTTAATAAAAATTTATTAT
>LBFL01018872.1:3634-18645 GCA_000988845.1 Hypochthonius rufulus
ATATTTATAAGTATTTATGTAAATGCATTGATTAACATACCGGACCCAATACTTTAGTGAAATGATCGACGAACCAAATGAATGGTTCGATGAGAGTATCGGCAGCATAATGCGCGTTAATATGAGCATTACACACGAGTGAATTGAATGTTAATTGAATTAATAATAAACGATTCCATAAATCGCAACACAATTTTCCCGTAATTCGAAAGACGATTCTCCGGATTCGCATATTGCAGTGGCATATTCAATTAACGGGTAAATCATCAGATCATTCACATTTTATCGCTTTAAAATCATTTTATTTATTTATAAATTATCGATAATTATAAATAAACATTCACATGTGCATTACGCCATAACAAAGCACATGCGCCGTTCGCTTTTAAAGTTTTATGGGATTTAAGAAAATATTTCATTATTTTCTTTCGTTAAAATCATTAATCATTAATTATTTATATTTTCATTCACTTTTATTATTTATTTCGATTCAAATCTCTAAAGTTTTTTATACATTTTTATTGAATATATTATTTATATTTTTAAGAAATTCCATCAATAAAAGTACTCATTCCTCTTAATCCGGTGATGCGGTTGCATAGCAACTGAAGTGCATCAGAATTTTTGATTAAGAAATAAGTGGAACATAATATTGAACGGATATTCGGTATTAATATGTTTTAGTGTTTCGTGTTTTCATGTCTCTAAAAATGGTATAAAAAGTAATGCATAATTGAATTGCTTTGAACTATAGAGGAATCCACAGGAACCCATAGAATATGCGTCTATTGGGATGCTGCGTCCTCATCTTTGTCATGATGACACTCATTTCCACAGTTATGTACATGTACATTATTCTTAGTAATTTCTTGAGATCCGAATCTTATATGAGTCATCGACGTATGATATCAGCATTTGTGAAAGCGGCAAAAGTATATATGAATGCTGAAAATCACTTACAATATGATGAAACTGATGAATCTGATGACATAACTGAGAGTGGTTCAGTATATGAATCTACGATCAGATCAAAAATTGAGGGATTCAAAAGTAAATTAATGGTCAATTTACGACGTTCAGAAATGGAAAAGGGAAATATCATATTTCAAAAGAATCTGAATAATTTATATAATGTACAATTTAAGGGTCGTCGCGGATCGCGTTTCCCGAGCAGAGAATTGCTCTGTAAAATTCCATTTAATATAATTGAAAATTCTACAAAAATAAATGCATTTTATGAGATTATTCCTCCGGAAAAACGTTCACATTGTGCAATGGTTTCAAATTCTGGTGCGATGATTGACTCGGGTTTAGGTAATGAAATAAATGGACATAACATTGTTATGCGATTTAACAATGCACCGACAGACAATTACACGAATGATGTCGGGAATAAAACATCGATTCGTGTTTTAAATTCCCAACTGATACTAAACGAGAGTTTCCATGTAACGTCTTCCCCCATATATAGACATATCGTAAAACTCGTTTGGGATGCGTCTGATTATGATACGGATCTCAATCGATGGGTCTCGAAGAGGAAAGAGTTTTTCAAATATCTTCGGAGGGATCAACAACTTTTGTCAGATGAACGCTTTCATCTCATACACCCTCAAACGATATGGAAATTATGGGATTTGCTACAAATGACTACATTCTCCACATTACCCAAAACCCCACCCTCATCCGGATTTATCGGAATTATTTATTTATTAAAAATTTGTTCAAAGGTCGATATCTATGAATATGTTCCATCATTAAGAATCAGTAACCGCTGCCATTATTATGATGACTTTCAAAGTATTGGGTGCACATACGGTGATTGGCATCCTCTGGCAACAGAAAAGTTATACATTTTAGCGATAAATGAAGCCAATGATTATGACAGAGTAATTAAAGGGAAAATTACAATTACGGGATGTGATTGATGTGAGAGCGTTCATTGCAAATACTGCAGTATATGTAAATGTATCTGAATTAAATGTGATATGACTCTGCAATAGGAAATAATAATAATAATAATAATAATGATAATGATAATAAAAATTAAATATATTTGTTTTTCAGAGTCAGAAAAATCATAAACGTCGAGTCCTTGAATTTGAGGCTAATATTTAAATATCATATCAGTGTAATAAAATAAATCTAATCACTTATTTATGCAAACATATATCACTAAATATATAGTGTTATATTCATTAAAAGTTACTCATTTGAGACACTGTGAATTGACCAAATAGATAAATGTCTACATTTATAGATATATTTATAGATATTTGATAGACAATAATAGAATCATTTATTTGTCAGGATGATAATCTATTTATTTATATTTAATAATTTTTAATTTCTAGAATAAATTAGATACTCATTCAAAAATCTAAATATACTTTATGCTGTGAAACGATGTATTTTATTATCAGAGTTTCCCATTTTATGCAAATTTTAGTCATGTTTTTAGTCCTTTGAGATATGACTGCGAAACTTTGGATGTGTCCGAATCTGACCATTTTATGAATAATGGACCCATGTTTATAGTGCATAAAAATGCATAATTTTGAATTTAGCCCATAAAAAGGTATAATTTATGCCAATTAATTCCAAATATTAATTTTTTATGAAAATAAAATTGACTAAATAATTAAAGTAAATTCTCATATTTTTTGGTGAAAATAATTTGTTAAATACTATTTTCGCTAAAACATTATACTAAAATTTTATTACGTATTATCGCGACAAATTTTGCAAATATTGTAGAATTACTCATATTTATTATAATTTATGGAAATATAATGCCTATTGAAATATTAATGCTAAATATGCCGTATATTTATAATAATATATGATATATATATCCCATTTTAATAAAATATTCTGAAGGACTGAAACGCCTCCTAGCTGGTCTTGTACCGCTCTCAATTTTTCTTAAAATTAACTCTGCTATTATTTACAAGACATTTAAATTATAGTAGATTTGGAGGTGGTTAAGGGGTCAAATAAATTTTTCAAGTTAATTTTTCCCTCATAGACCTTTCATAAAAATTTTCCTTAAAATATTCATAACTCCACCTCTGATAATTTTTTAAAAAAATGGAGAAATTAGTTTGTTCGGGGCGAATACTACTAATTAATTGTGTTCATTTTAATTTTGGACGATATTTTTCAGTCTAACCTTTCATTGCATGGACCTTTAGTGTTAAGCACTTTGGTTATTGGCACAGTCTAAAGGTATATTGTAATACATAATGCAATTGAAGTTAAATAAAAAAATTATATTTGAATATAACGGGCGTTTACCTTTTTATTTAAGAGAAATAAAGCGGAATAAAACTAAAGTTTAAAAATAAAGTTTAAAAATAAAGTGGAAAAATAATTTGCATCATCGTGATAATGCAAATATAAACTTTAACATCTCAATATCCCATAAACTTTGCACCATTGAATATCCTTTTTGCAAAAACCGCCTCTGATATACCCTCACACTATAATTGGATATCTTATATCTGTCTCATGATACATTCAATATAATGCAACACAATTAAGCGATAGTTTTATGCACATTTCCTGAGCGTACCGTATATAAATGAGCATTCGTCTCTCGTTAATATCACATTATATTGGACATTCACGATTCATTAAATCAATAGTTACAACAGCCGTTCGAAGCATATCATTATCGTCTCATATGATGGGGGTGAGTGACTGTTTATAATGTTTATAATTTTCCAATTTACTTATTCATACGCTGCGGGAACATCCGTTATTTACACGATGATCGTTGAGATCGTTGATTTACATATAAACCAAAATAACTAAAAATTGCTTTTTTATCTCATATGTGTTATTCAAGTTAATAATTGTGTTTTATGTATTTATTTGTAAAGAGAGGATTATTACTCGGGGTGTATGAAAAGGCCGATGATAAAGAGAAATACGTACTCACGAAAGCAGCACAGACATTCGATGCCACCACTAATGGGAAACTCTCCAAAACTATTGATATGTAAATAATAATTAATTATTAATTATCTCATAATAATTATTAACATGTCATGTCTGAAATTACAGCGTCGGACCTCTTAAAAAGAACAAATGTCGCATTTTTTATCATTTGATTGATGAGTATCCGATAGTGGCTGCTGTTGGTTTAGGTCCGCATAATTCAGGATATAATGAACTCGAAGAACTCGAAGAGGATCGTGAGAATATACGAAGTGCCGTATCTGCGGGTGCACGTGCATTACGCGATTTGGGATCTGTCGACGAAATCGATGTCGACGATTGTGGTGATGCGATTGCCGCGGCCGAAGGTGGACATTTGGGGTTATATTATTTTGATGAACTCAAAGGGAATTCACTTAAAAAATCAACGGTTAAATTGAATCTGTTTAATGATTCGCTCGATAAAGAAATGGCCCGACAATGGGAGTATGGAACTATATTAGCGAATGGACAAAACACCACGCGACGTTTGATGGAATTCCCCGCAAATCTTATGACTCCGACAATATTTGCATCGACAGCCGAAGGTCTTCTCAAAAAGCATGGTGTTACTGTTAATATTCGCGATAAATCATGGATCGAGTCCAAGAAAATGGGGTCCTTTCTGAGTGTGGCTAAAGGATCTGATGAACCGCCTGTGCTTTTAGAAGGTTTAGATTAATCATATGAAATTTAAACTTAAATTTGCATTTTTTATTGAAGTACATTATAATAATGCACCGAACACTAAGCCATTGGTATTTGTGGGAAAAGGGATCACATTTGACAGCGGAGGAATTTCATTAAAACCAGCATCAAATATGGACAGGATGCGTGGGGATATGGGAGGGGCTGCCAATGTTGTGGGCACCATATTGACATTAGCAGCTATTAAAGCACCCGTTAATGTTATTGGTAATTAATTAATTAGCATTAAATATTAATTATAACAGTGAATTTACAGGTATAACCCCATTATGCGAGAATATGCCGAGCGGAAAGGCAAATAAACCGGGGGATGTCGTATATGCATGTAATGGGAAGTCCATTCAAGTGGATAATACCGATGCCGAAGGACGTTTGGTATTAGCCGATGGTTTGTGCTATGCCCACGAATTCGACCCGCAGCTGATCGTGGACATCGCGACACTGACCGGGGCAATTGCAGTCGCACTCGGGTCGGCCGCTGTCGGGGTTTATTCAACTTCTAACAAACACTGGAACATAATGCATAAATGCGGAGGCGAAACGGGAGATCGCGTGTGGCGAATGCCATTATTTCAACACTTCACGAAACAAACCACGGATAGTCAATTGGCAGATATGCTTAACATTGGGAAACATCCGGGAATGGGCGGGTCATGTATTGCGGCGGCTTTCCTCAAGGAGTTTGTCACTCACCCAAATTGGATGCATTTGGATATCGCTGGTGTTATGGACAATAAAGATGAAGTGCCTTATTTGGTGAAGGGTATGACGGGACGTCCCATGAGAACTTTGGTTTATTTTGCGAAAGCATTATTTACACAATAATAATGTGCATTTAATCAATTATTTAATTAATCATTTTTAATATCGATTTTTAATTAAATAATTAAACAATTGTTTTACATTTACACTTTTCTCTTCAATTCCAATAAACGATTATCTCCTCGGGTCGGGCATTCCAATGTTGGAAGTTGTTCTTTCCAAATATGCTAACGGTCCCTGCAGACCGCCGCCGTGCGTCTGTTGCGACATGAACTGTTGCATCTGTCCCATTTGATTCATCATCGGGGGTGCCGGGGATTGTCCTGCCTGTGGTGGCGGTGGCGGGAGCATTCCTGACATTTGTCCTGTTTGCATCGGCATCATCGTCGGTCCGCCTCCCGAAGGCATATTCATGCCCATCCCCGGACCGACCTGTGGTGGCGTCATCGGAGAACTCATTTGTGATTGGATCGGCGGTGGAATCATATGTGTCTGTTGATTCATCACGACCGGCGCCTGATGCCGCATCTGTTGATGTGTTCCCTGTGATGGTATTTGCGTGACCGAAAGCGGTCCCATCGTTGATGGTGGTGCCTGTGCCGGTGTCGATGGTGTTGCACCACCGACGGAAGTCTGTCGTTGTAAATTGGTTTGTGTCGCGCCGATAGTAACGGGATCATTAAGAATGTTCTGCCATAACTGTAATTTCTCATAATACTTCTGTAAAATCTGATCCTTCCGTGCGATTTCATTCTTCAGTTCACTGCAATCCTCGGAAAGTATTAATTCGGGTTTTTGTGCGGCCAAAAGCAGTCTCTTCTGTACGAACGCACATTCCAATTGACGTGCGACATCCAAAAATCGTTGCATCGTGAGTTCGACACATGTCTTTGTTTCGTCCGAATCGTGTGTGTGATTCGAGTGGGGATTTGTCAGTGCCGAGAGACATCCCTATGCATGCGATTCATATTTATGTCATTTACTCTTAAGTATGATTAACACCATTAATTACCATTAATTACCATTAATTACCTGAAATGAACTCTCAAAATCGTCGATTAATGATGTTGATGAAGACATGTTTATGTTGAAAATGTGAGGGGTTTTATTGTCAAATGTTTCGTACGTTTAAACGCCATTTCATGAGTTTGTTTTATACATTTGAAAATCTTTACGCAATTACAGGTTAACCCCCGTCAAAAAGATGTAAACATGTGTGGTGATTTCAGCGTATATCAGAGAGGGATATGATTGGGGATCGTCAATTAATTTACTCATAGTGTTTTGATGAGTATTTTTAGACATTAACGAATTGAATTGAATGATTTGAGTAATTGTCGATTATGAACTGTTACATGTGAATGTAAAATTCGTGATATGATTTCATAGTGCGTAAATCTGCACAAAAATAGTAACAGTAACAAAAGGGAGTGTTACCATAGACCCCCTTTCCCTGTCTCTACGCTGTACATGAACTGTTCCGTCATCTCACAGTGCATCTGTGGTTTGTACAGCGTTAGCATTGAATTGAGAGCATCAGTAACGCAAAACGACTTTAAACTTAAATTTCAATTAAACAAAATCAGCAATAATTGAGCCGAACTCTGTTCATAAAGTGTTTGTCAATCATTAGTACACAATTATATTACCTCTTCAAGTGTTGTCATTACATTAGCATAACAAAATATGCCCAAAACCATGTCAAGTAATGGTACGATCGTCAATGGACTCAGCCACAGCCACGAAACAGTGAAACACATACTTCCCGATTCACCCGCCGAACCGGACATGGACAGTGATCACATTGATCATGACGATGGTGACGGTTCTGATCCGAGTCAAAAACGCACACATAATGATGACCGAATCAAGAAAAGGGCCAAAAGACCATCGAAAATGTTAGTATCATCCGCACCAACAAACGCCACGACCATCTTCGGTCAAACCGCAGTCAATGGTCACGTGACCACTAATGGTGCGTCCCCACGACCGACACAATTGAAGAAATTGGCCAAAAACAGTCGCAGACCGCGCGGACGGTTCGGGAGGGGATTACCGAAGAAAGGTATTTACAAACTTATGTGTAGACATATGTATATACATATATATGGATATGTGAAAGTCATATAAATAACTGATATAATATAACGCTAACAGATGATGACCGTTTTTGAGGGTTCCTTAAGTGTGATTTTTATTGTTTAAAATGCATGACAATGGTGGCGATGTACGGAAAGTGTCCCATAATTAGAGTTAATGCTCGTGAATCGGTCGTTGGGACGTGTCCCAAAGTGTTTTCGTAGTCCAAAAGTAGCACAAAATGCGGCTGCACTTATGTATGTTATTCTTTTTCTCCTCACATTCTCTTCGATTATTTCGGTGTCTCTCCCCGACACTCTCCCTCTTTACTCTCTCCCATTCGTTGGTGGAGTCACCACTCACCACTCCATTCCTTAGACTCCGCCACAATACAACATATAACGCTTCGCGCCTCTCCATTCGCGAAATTTCATTGCATATGAGCACTTTCAATATCTTTGTTAAACAATGTATATGCATGCGATAGCCGTTCAATAACAATATTGGGTGTACTGAAATGTCCTCGAGTGTCGCGCAGAGACACACGGTACGGGTCATTTGTGTCAAATCAGCAATTAATTAATTACAATACCTGTTACAGTGCCGCGTCATACGGTTATTACAAACGCGGGCGGAAGTTTTGTTATGGTCTTATATTAGTGTTCCCTGTATTTAACTCATGTCCTTGAAAATTGAAAAAAAATAGGCAAAAAGTATTTGTATGTACGCGTATGTATGGCAAAAAAAAGGGGGCGAAAGTCGTGTTTTTATATTAGTGTTAAACGACGAAAATAGGGAGAGAAACGATTATTTTGGTTTTTCACTGCGGTATGAAAACAAAGGTGACCTTCGGACGCATTCAGGTTTTGGATCGGGTTTTGGTGAATGAACCAATATATGTGCGTACATATATATGTATGTATATATATATATGTACATACGGACGTGTGTTGTGCAGTGATGGCATAGACCAACACTACGATTAAGGCTGAGATTAAACATTTCGGTGAAGGATTTGACTGAAAAAAGTGTTTATTTCACTCAATTGCATTCCTAAATATTTATGTCCGATTAAATCACATGTTCAGTATCACAATGTCATAGATTTGCATTTATAGTAAACTGTTTTTGGTTTTATTCGATTTCTGATAATGGAATTCGAAAGTTCTAAATTCGGTGAGTATTTTTTGCGAATTTTTCCGTTAAATAAATAAATGGTTTCACTATTTATTGGTCCGTCGCAATTGCATTTCGATATTTAATTAATTCTTTGGAACGTCCAAATGCATGACATTTAATATTTTCCTTTCGTTTATAGATGTTGAGTATTGTTTTATGCGAATTATTTTTATCGTAATCTTAATAATTGATAATTCATTATTTTATCATACAAATGTCATAATACATGTCATATATATTTATATGCATATATATACACACACGTATATATATATATGCATATACGTGTAAACTTCTCTAATCTTAATTTATTACCATTCCTTTGTTTACTTTATTAATGTTTAATACTATGGCAACATATAGAAGATAATGTATTAATTGTTTACGATAAAGAGGTTTATGCTTATTCATATGGTTCTGCGGTTTCCTCAATTTCTTTGTTAATTATTTATTAATTATTATTAAGGAAATGAATTGAAACTCTACATACACCATAATGATTACCGAATTCCCTCTTAAATGTGGTCACATCCTTTGAGATTGAATTAGGAAAAACATGGTTTGTTACACCCATAATATTATTATTACTCTCAGCAAATGATAAACATAGTCTTACACAATCATAGAATTTACCATTTGTTTGCATTTTACGATTAATTTTGGCATTTATCCCAATATAAAGTCAGATAAGAGATTAGTAACCATAAAAGACCTTCGCTCGTACCACCATTGCATTGTGTTTAATGTTTTTAATTTTTGGTGATATCAGACAATTATACAATTGATATGATTTAATTTATTATATGAATGTACATTGTATTTAATTAAATTAGAGCCTAAAGAGTAAATACGGGATTCGTACACCTTTAGTCTCCCATCGGTACCCCTTCGGGATCAATATTATCAATTGATAAGTAAATTCAAAGCTGTTGTATGTCGTACAGTGACAGGCCACAGGTGCTTCTATCGTATTCATTTTTTATTCGCAATAATCATATGACTTCCTTAATATGTTCGGAAAAATGGAAAAATTAAAAAGTTTTCCCCATTTAATGTCTTTTGGCACGAGACGATCATGATTAATATGCCAAATGCAATGCAATAAATACCCGAATCGCAATTTAGCGTCATTATGATATTATGATAATCTTATTTCGGAGGTGCCCAAAGGTCAAGTATCTTAAATTGGGCGTTATGGTAGTGTCTTTTGTTAGGGTATATTCTTAAACTTCCCTCTGAATTGTTCGGTTAGTGTAAACAATTGTACAATAGGGATGATATTAGGCATTGTATTGTTGTATCGTGGCATTGTTTCACTCTAAACATGATTCCTGTTTTTCCACTTCTTCTTTCATCTCTCGCCTCATTCATTCTGCTCTCATTATGATCTCCTCCTTTGCTTTAGGGCATGGAACCCATACATGAATTGTTGAATGCTCATTCATTTAAATAGTCGCATTCATTGTTATCTGTTTGTATCCTCTGGAATCATAAACAACAATCGTCGCAGTTAAGGAAGAGGCATCTAAATTTGGAAACGTCTCATTATATAGTGTCTGTATTTGTTTTTTACAGGTGTAGCTATTAACAGGTGCTGTTAGAGTCTATTGTAAATAGAAAAGGTTTCGATTAATTTCATTTATAGGAAAAGGGAAACAATTAATATGCAAAATATATTAAAAGGCCATTCTATTAATGGAATAATAATTTGTTTTTGTTCCAAATATACAAAAAACACGTAAATATGGAAATTGCAAAATATTTTTATCAGTTATTCATTTACCATTAGAAAACACCCGTTTCATGATTTTGAAATTTATATTAAAATTATGCATTTTCATATGCATTTTCATATGCACACTATAATTACATTATAGTTTTATAATTTTAATTGTGAAAGAAAATTTCATTTTATGATTTATGTATTTTCATATCAATTCTGAGGTGACCTTTTGCTGAATTTGTTAATTTAAGTTTCAATGTTAAAGATATTTTTTATAAATAGAATTGAATCGTTCGACTGTCACATGTGTAATAAGTTATTAGTAATAACTTATTACGAATAAGCACATGATTATGATATAAATTAGAGAAGTGATTAATTTGCATAATTTAAGCATTCGTATTATTTTAATTACAAAATAATTGGAATTTAACTTTTTAAATATGCAAAAAAAACTTTTTAAAAAATTGCAATTCAGACGTTAGTTCAGACGCGATTACGTATTACGTTAAAATTTTCAATGTTTTCTATATTTTCATAAAATTTTTATCTTTTTTCTGTCGCAATCATTTATCTCTTTTATCATTAAATAAGGTCTTTTGGCGATAAAATAGTCTTATGCCACGGGATATAACTTTTATCGTTATCAATAAAAATTAAATAGACATTCAAAGTAAAGAATAAAAATATTACCAAAATATATATTAAATTAAACTTTTCACTTTTTAACTAAACAAAGAAAAGTTTACGAAAACAAAACAATTAATGTTTTTCTATTTCAGTACATTAGAGTTTAAAATTATCGCATTTTTGTCATCATTCGTAATATTTAATTGTTTTTAATTGATTTTGTTAATTCTCTAAAATAGAAACTCCAATCTTAACATAAGTCTTCTCTGAAAATAATTTTTTGCAATAAAATTGTAAATTTTTTTCAACATTTTCAAACTAAACTATAGTTTAACTTTTGTATTCTCTAATTTAAAGTGAATTTCTGGGACCATAAACTTAAGCGAACCGAACATTCGGTTCGCATAATTTGTTTTATACGCATTATTCCATTCAATTGAAATTGAACAGAGAAATCACAAATTTTGCTAATTTTTTCTTAACGCTGAATGATCAGCCGTTGTTTATTAATTTATTAATCGTCATGAGATAAGCTGAAACGGGTAAAGGCACAGACAATGATTTATTAATGATAAATGTTAGGTTTGTACAACAAATATGTAAAACGAGGAAAGAAGTTGAGGTTAATGTACTTAAATGCTTGGAAATGGGTTATTGGTTCAGCATCTAATGAGACCCGCACATATAATGTTGATTTAAGGACAGCACAACACTTTCGTTTTCTTTTGAAAAAAGTCAATGCACTCATATGTTGATTCATGTAATAGTGTATTAAAAGTTTGAGGAAACAATATATTAGCGTTAAAAAATTATTTCATTTTCCAAGTCCTTGAGATGTATGAAAGTGGAGCATTAATCATAAGAGTTACTTAAACTAAACTAAAAATTCTCTAATTTCACTTTAAACTATATGCATGAGCAGCGGTGCCGCTAAAGAAATTGGATAAAGTGTTTCATACGAAACTTACATTCATATTAACCATTTTTTGCTGTCTTTAATGATGTTTCGCATGATGCATCAATGCCAATGAAAGTGTATCTCATTACTCTTTTTATATCCGAGACATGTTTTCTTCATTTTTACTGTCACAATAATGATGGATTCGATAATGATCTTATGTGTTATGCAAACGAATATTGCGTAACAATATTATATTTGTTTTGTTTGTACCATTTACAGGTGGGGCCGGAGGAAAAGGCACATGGGGTAGGCCTGGAAGTGAATTGGTCGGGGTGGAGGAGGACCGCGAAGACCCTTATGACCCCAATTATGATTCTGATAGTCAGGTATGGATGTGACCGATCAATTGACCTATCGATACATACAATTGATTGTTCGTATAGCGTAATATGACCGATCGATTGACCTATCGATACATACAATTGATTGTTCGTATAGCGTGATGTGACCGATCGTTGATTATTAATTTTTTAAAATACAATTTCCTAATTACTTTAGGATCGTTGCAAATTCGAATCAATTACGCCGCCACTGGACGAAAATGAGATTGAACGACACGTGACTCCAATACTTAGTGAGTACTTTGAACACGGCGACACTGAAGAGGTCGGTCTGTCATTCGAAGAGCTAAATCTTGGAGATCACTATCATCAGGTGCTGATCATTGCGATAACATTGGCGATGGAAAGAAAAGCATCACATCGTGAAATGACTTCGATATTAATCTCTGATCTTTACGGTCGCGTTCTTAGTGAGGAGGACATTGAACGTGGTTTTGATATTTTGCTCAACAGTCTTCCAGACCTTGTACTTGACACACCGACAGCACCGACGGTATTTATATTTCATAATGATAATGCAGTGTAATCTCTATTATACTTATGCCCACACAGGTACTTGGAAATTTTATTGCTCGGGCTGTGGCTGATGATTGCATTCCGCCGAAGTTCATTCAACGGTACAAAGGCATTGTTGAATGCCCCAACGCACGTATCGCGATTGACCACGCCAATGTATTGTTGAGCATGAAGCATGGTTTGGTGCGCCTCGACAATGTGTGGGGCGTCAGCGGTGGGATGAGACCAGTTAAATACCTCATAAGGCAAATCCAATTGCTCCTTAAGGAGTATTTATCTTCAGGTGATATTGAAGAAGCGACACGATGTCTTCAGGAGTTGGAAGTTCCGCATTTTCACCACGAATTGGTGTACGAAGCCGTGGTTATTGTCATCGAGGATATGGGTGAACGGGCAATGGATCTCATCTGTGCATTACTCAAGTCACTCTGTTCAACTGTTATTATTACTTTGGATCAGCTGAAAAATGCATGTCACTAAATTGTCACCATTAAATGGAAATTAATTATTTATTATTTTACAGGGATTTACACGCGTTTACGAAGAAATGCCGGAAATATGCATCGATGTGCCACACGCTTATAATATTCTGGAAAAGTTTGCGATGAAATGTGCGTCCGCAGGGGTTTTGTCTTCAGAGCTTCTTAAGGAGATCCCATCGCGGTAATTATCATGATATTTATTATTTAAAAGTTAATTAAAAATTTATTATGATTCATTAGCGGGCGTAAACGTTTCGTCTCCGAAGGTGATGGCGGCAGAGTCAAAGACGATTCCTATTAAATCACATTCATGTGCGATCTGTTATAATGTTCTAAAAGAAAACATAAAAATTAATGTATTATCAATGAATATATAAATTAGATTTTTGGGATTTAATTCAGGATTTTCTTCTACAATTTTGTTCTTATACTATCACATGATCAGTTGATTATTGATTATATAAACTCATAATTAAAGGGGCGAAAAAAGTTCAAATTATGTTACGATTTATGTTACGAATTTTTGACAGTATTTTTTGGTGTTAATTTTCACAGTAATTTTTTCTGATAAAAAATCCATTTCAATAACGATTTTTTCAATGATTGGTATGGAAATTGTCAATAATGTACAAAATGAGAAAAAAATCAAATAAAATTTTAAAATCTTTATTATGGAATTGATTAATTAAGTGATAACACAATTTAGAATTAAAACGAATCGTATATCGTTCATTAACACAATTTATTATTTTATATATATTTATATATGTATGATTACGCGAGACCCCTCTTCTTCATCTCTTGTAACATAAGCGACCCCATTTGTGCGGGCGATTTCGTCACTACGACGCCGGCACTTTGTAGGGCATCAATTTTAGCCTGAGCTCCCCCTTTGCCCCCGGCGATGATAGCACCGGCATGACCCATTCTACGTCCCGGTGGCGCCGTCAATCCCGCTATGAATGACACCACAGGCTTTGCATTGGGACCAGTATTGTGCTTCTTTAAATAGTCAGATGCGAGTTCTTCGGCGTTACCACCGATTTCCCCGATCAGTATAATCCCTGAATATATATTTTACTTTTTATAATCCCGAAATAACACAAATTAATATACAAACCTTTAGTGTCATCATCATTTAGAAACACATCGAGACAATCAATAAAATCAGTTCCATTGAAAGGGTCACCGCCAATGCCCACACATAGACTCTGTCCGAGATTGACTTGCGATGTCTGATGTACGGCTTCGTATGTCAATGTACCCGATCGTGAAACAATACCGATTTTCCCCTTTTGGTGTATGTGTCCCGGCATTATCCCGATTTTACATTCTCCCGGTTTAATAATTCCGGGACAATTCGGACCGATGAGACGTGTTTTGGACTGTCTAAGTAATCGATGCTTTACTCTTACCATATCCAATTGCGGTATCCCTTCGGTTATACAAACCACTAATGGAATTTCGGCATCAATTGCCTCATTAATTGCCTTCGCACATCCCGGTGCGGGTACATATATGACTGTCGCTGTCGCACCCGTCTTTTGCACCGCCTGAAAGTTTAAGTTATAATTACATTTTTATATCATTCTGCAGATTTCCAATTAAATTAAAAAACAATTGTATCAATAAACAAAGAAAATCAATTT